>APFE030113440.1:19898-30283 GCA_000404065.3 Pinus taeda | reverse complement strand
AATCCTCGATAATTTCTTTGTCATTTCCAACAAGCAACATATCATCCACATACAAGACTAGATAAATAACATGGTCACCAATTAATTTAAAATACACACAGTGATCTGCGTTGCTTCTGGTGAAGCCAAGTCCCCGTATAAATGTATCAAATTTTTTATACCACATCCTTGGTCACTGTTTTAACCCATACAGAGACTTCTTTAACTTGCATACCAGTTCTTTCTTACCCTTCACCACAAAGCCTTCAGGTAGCTTCATGTAGATCTCCTCTTCTAGATCCCCGTGAAGAAATGTCATCTTCACATCCATCTGTTCTACCTCAAAATCAAAAGCAACAACAACAGATAAAAGTAACCTAATAGAAGTAACCTTGGAAAAAGGAGAAAAAATATCACCAAAATCAATTCCCGACACCTAGGAATAACCTTTTGCTACCAATCGAGGTTTGTATTTCTCCACCTTTCCTTCTACATTTGTCTTCTTCTTGAACACCCATTTGCTGCCAATGGGTTTCCTTCTAGCCAGCAACTCCACTAGATCCCAAGCCTCATTTTTGTGCAAAGATGCCATTTCATCAACCATGGCCTCTTTCCAAAGTTTTCCATTTTCTGAGTCTACTACTTCCTTCACAGTTCTGTGATCATCATTAGTAATATATAGAGAATAATTTGAACAAAAATCAAATGGACGATACCTTTCTTGTTTCCTTCTTTCTCGAACTGATCTTCTCACAACCTGAGTTTGTGGCTCTTCATCTTCTGATTCCTCTTCTGTTGTAGAGTCTGATTCTTTCTCTTTAAGCTCAAACTCTATCTTCTCAAGCTCCTTTGGTTGGAATTCATGTTTAATAACATATTTCACCTCTCTAAACACCACATCTCGGTTGTACACAACGTTCCTTGTTACTGGGTTCCAAAGCTTATAGCCTTTTAAGCCATCCTTATACCTAATAAAGATGCAACTTTTAGATTTACTATCCAACTTTGTTCTTTTCTCCTTTGGAACATGTACATATGCATCACATCCAAATACCCTCAAATGTGAAAGAGAGGGTTTCTTGCTAGTCCATACCTCTTGTGGAGTCTTATCCTCCAATGCTGATAAAGGTGATATGTTGACCAGGTAACATGCAATCTCCATCGCCTCTGACCAGAATTCCTATCCTAACCCGGAACCACTGAGCATACTTCTTGCCCTTTCCATAAATGTCTTTTTCATCCTTTCTACAACTCCATTTTGCTGAGGTGTGTATGGAGTAGTATTCTGCCATGCTATACCACACTTCTTATAGAATTCTTCAAATTCCTTTTTGCAAAATTCTCCACTGTTATCTATCCTTAGCGCCTTTATCTTCTCCTCTGTCTGGTTTTCCACCAGAGCCTTAAATTCTTTAAACCTATCAAAGACTTCATATTTCTTCTTGAGGAAAGATATCCATGTATTCCTTGAGAATTCATCTATAAATGATACATAGTATACATACTTACCCAGTGATGGAACCTTCACAGGCCAAAACACATCACTTTGCACAAGCTCTATTATTTGTTTCGCCCTCTTACAATTAGAGGGGAAACTCACCCGATTCTGCTTCCCATATACACAATTTTCATAGAAATCAAAATCAAGAGAGCTATTAGTCATACCTTCTACCATACCCTTACCATGAAGTATTCGAAGGCCCTTCTCTCCAATATGTCCAAGCCTTTGATGCCATAGCATGGTCTTTTTTCCATAAACCACTAGATGTTTTGCTCCACTTTAAGGAACCATAGGACTATTGCACCCATCACCAACAGTGCTACCTTGTAGCTTGTACAAAGTTCTAATCTAAAATCCCCGCATCAATACCAGTGCTCCTTGAACCATCTTACTGACATCTTTCTCGAACATTGTTTTTACACATGCATCATTCATCTTTCTTATAGAAATCATATTTTTGACCAATGCTGGAATATGCAAAACACCTAGAAGTGTTCTAATCCTTCCACCTTGCAACTTCAACTTTACTTTTTCATGACCAACAATTCTATCCTTCCTATCATCCCCTAAGAAGACATCACCTCCATTGTATTTCTCATACTCGCAGAACCACTCTCTATGGGGAGTGAAGTGAAAGGATGCACTTGATTCAATCAACCATGCCTCATGATCTACATGTGTACTTCTAGAAGAATCCAAGTACACATCCCCACCTTCATCTGAGGTGGTTTTCGCTTCTATAGAGGGAGCATCATCAAATCCCTTTCCTTTGACGAGAGATTTAGATTTACAATCCCTTTTGTAGTGCCCTTCCTTTCTGCATTTCTATCACACCTTTATAGGTTTTCTTGGAGATGTAGATCTCCCTCTCGATGACTTATTTTTGTTTCTATTTTGGGACCGTCCTCATACAGACAAGGCATCACCATTCTAGCTCTCCATATTTTTCCATCTCATCTCCTCCGTCAGCAAGGATGAGACTATTTCATCAAACTACAAGGAAGTTGCATTGCTACCTATTGCAATAACCAAACTATCCCACAAATCTAGTAGAGAACATAAAACAATGATGCAATTATATTCATCTGAAATTTTAATATCAATAGATAATAACTAACTTACCATAATATTAAATGCATTCAAATGCTCTATCACCAAGTCTCCATCTTTCATCCTCAGGTTATACATCTTTCTCTATAGGAACAATTTATTCAGGAGAGACTTAGATTGGTACAAATTCCCTAACTTGTCCCACAAAGCCTTCATCGTAGCTCCCCTTGATACATTCAGCGATACTAAATCTGAAACACATAATCGTATTATGCTCTTTTCCTTCTGATCCAACTTCTTTCATTCTTCATCGAACACTCTCGTTGGTTTAGTACCTAGATCTATTTCGATCCACTGATCTTTATCCACCAACAAATCCTCCATCTTGAGTTTCAACAACTCAAAACTTTGGCCATTAAATTTATCGATCTCTATCTTTCCACTTCTCGCCATCTTCTTTCACCACCAGAATCAATCCCACAGATCTCCCACTGAACAGGTTCTACCACAGGCCCGAGTGAAATCCCTTAGTAACAAATGCATCCCCTTGAAGCCAAAATAGATCTGATACCAAATGTAGGTGTTAACCCTGTACAGAAATTACTTGCATACGAATTCTAATAATAGAAAATAAACAATAGTGAGAGCATAACATATAAAACAAATATACACAGAGATTTTCCCCTGGATCCCAAAACTAGGGCTACCAGATTATTTTCATTATGTTCCTTTCAATGTTACAATACAGATATATACATGTCGAAGAATCCAATACCATGGACTAAAAATCGTCACGCCCAAAACCATGCACAAAACCATTCACAAAACAATGGGTCCAAAAATAAATATCCTTGCGGCACTGCCTCAGACCCCGTAGAGGGGTGCTAACCACCCCCCTCAAACTCCCTGTATAGGGGGGAATTCCACCCCCTGCTGTGCAACGAAGGGGGGGGGGAGGAACTCTGCCCCCTCTGCGCCTCTAACCCCCTGGTTTAAACAAAGGGGGGAGGCGGGGGGGAACTCTGCCCCCTCTGCCCCTCTAACCCCCCGATTTAACCAGGGGGGCTAGTCGTGGAAGAAATATAACACAACCCAACAATCGTGATTTCCTTAAATCCAATGACCGGCTGCAAGTCAAACTTAGGCTTACTAAACTCCTTGTTTAAAGCATCCTTTGTATCTTCTAGCATTGCTAAAGGATGCTCAGTACAATACTTAATATACCACATCAATGCATGATCCTGCAGAGAAGTAACTAAGTGTGCCTTCTTTATGTTGTCATCACTGATCTATTGCGTGTCCACACAACGTTCAAAACAAACCATAGTTGATTTGTATGCTCGCTCCCTATACCCTTGAAAATTGGCAGCTTTATTGATTTTGACATGTTGAACAGCAGTGGCGGTGGTGGTGGTGTGGGAAAAGGTGTATGTTGTCGAGGTGAAGGTGGAGGTGGGATGGATGGATGATGTATCTGTGGAAAACCATGTCTTATCATCTGGACCACACTCTGTGGTGACGCTTGTTCCATTCCCTCGTCATCACTAGAGGGAGGTCTAATCAAAGAGATATATTCAATGCTTGCTTTCTCCGAATTTCTAAGGATCCATCCACTTCACGTAGATCTAAACATCAAGGCAATGACATAACTCGTTTTTCACACAAGATCATCTTAATCTAGGTATTCAAATATCTCAGATACTTACCTCACGGTCCCTTGAAGAAGCATTGCTCTGCTTCATTGTAACTCACTGAGGTATCAACTATGAACTCTGTAACAAATCCTCCTATAATTCAATCGAGCCAGCGGTCAATAGCGCACATGATCTTGTCTTCAGAGGCTTCCAACCTTCACACTAGCTCCAGAGTCCACACTATTGGACCGTCAAGCCTCCACCATCCTTGGTCATCTGCCAATTTAGCTATCCACTCATATATTTAAATCAGGAAGGTGCAGAAGAAAATTTATTGTATTTCATGTACAAATATTTGTCCAACCATTGCTCCTTTGATAGGCATAGATTCGTATTCTCTTGCACCGCAAATTCATGAATCTTTCTATCCAACCACTCCTCAATTTCCTTCTTGATTGGATTCCAGTGATACGACATCACACATCTCCTTATGCAAATCCTTTTCCTAATAATAGAACCATTTGTTGGCTTAGTGGGTCCTAACCCAAGTTCAGACTTAATTGTGCCAAACAAAACCCTTCACTGTTTAACCTTTCGACGTCAACTCGTGTAGCATAGATTGAAGTCTCACCCGAAGAAATATGGAGGGATGTTGGAACCAAGTTTTTGCATCCAGACTTTAGTGTGATGTGCTTTTATACCCTAGGTATGCCTTCACGTAGATCTATAAGCCCTTAAGGCTTGATACTATGAATTCCTTCAAACGGCCTCTAGACCTCTGCAAAGTTCTACGATTGGCTTTTGTGAACCTTTAATAAACAAATTATATGCCTACATGCACCATAAACTAACCCTAGGTATACGTTCATGCACATTTTCTTAGGTACTAATAAACATAATAGAATGTATTTTAATCATCACGTAAATACTTAACATGTATTGTGTTCAATTAAAAATACTTAACCAACATAATTGTGCATCACTACATCATTATTTCATCACAGCATATGTTTCAAACATAAATAACATAAGTAAACAAATAAAACACATGAATTTTTGCAATAGTCTTCTTTATTGATCTCCAATATGAGGTGACAGACTCAAAACTACCCTGTGCACTCAACTGTAGGGGTCCATGCACTCATCCGCAAACGCTAATCTAGGCCTCTATGCTCTCAGCTGCAAATCCTTTCCTTCCTCTAAGACTCACTTCTACGCAATCTTCTATTGACCCATTATTCATTACTTACTTCTGCCTTAGAATCTCTAAGACACGTCTATTTATAGATTTTATTCATATAATCCCATGGTCCGCAGACCATGGGTGGATCTCAAAACCAACTTGACATTACATATGTTGTCACTTAGATTTTCCTTGAAGTTGTTTAGAATAAGGAAAGGGGTCCAAGGTAACCACAAACCAACTTTTAAGTACAGAATCTAGCCAATATTTTTTGGGATATTAGGCTAGTTGTGAAAGCGTGGGGGGTTTTGATTTTGTTTGGTGGTGGAATTCAAGAGTAGATGGATAGAACAAGGTATTTCAGTCCATTAGGTTGTGGAGTCAACTGAAGATGGCTTAACTGGATCAGGTTGATTTAACAAAGGAGGGCTTCACAGGGCAAGATAGCTAAACAAGATACAAATGATAGCTTAAAGGGTGAAATGGTCTTGAAAAGGAGGAAGGGAAATTAAGAATCCTTCAACAAAGTTCAAGATGAGCGAAGGTGGGTGATCATTAACAAAAAGCAATTAAGAATTCTTTGTTAAATGGCCACAATGATAAACTAAGAAGCAGAGATAAATTAAGAATTCCCTACGTATGATAACTTGGAAGAAAACATTAAGAATATAAACAATTTAAAGATAGAATGTAGTAAAGCTCTTTCTGAAATATACTTTTTCGTTTATCATTCAAATATGAAACAAATGTGAAATATTTAAACAAGAGAACTATAAAAACATAAGATATAGAATACTTATTTGTTTCTCGTTTGACAGAGGAATCCTGTAAAAGTTCTTTGTTTTCTTACTTTGTCCAGCAGCCATACAATTTTTGTTCAACAACACTTCTATTCCAAAATAAAGAGTCTATAGAAATGTTTAAAAATCCACCCTCAGTACTTCAAATGAGGAAGTACTTATACAAGATTTACAACAAAATATCTCCTAACTGAGAGAGATATATTCTAGGAAAACTAAGTATATTTTACATGAATGTAGAGACAGATGGTCTCGAAAGTAGAAATTGAATGTGAACTGCTTGGTTGTTGTCCCTGTTTTTGTTGAAAGAGCTGGAGGCAAGTCCTATGAATGTGCATCTTGTTGTCTTGCTGGTAATTCTGTGCTAGCTGATTGATTTTGGCTTTTCACTGATACTCATTTACCTCTGACTGATACTCTTTACCTACTTTACCATCATTCATCCATTTTTACCAAAATTTACTATGGTAAATACTTCAATTCACCTTTTACCATGGTAAATCATAAGATGTCTTTCATGTCATTCCACCAATCATCTCTTGGTATCCTAGTCCTTGTAAGTTTTTTGTAGATTTCATATGCTTTTGTGTATTTTATAAAATTTCGTTGTACTGGAAACAAGTGCATCAATTCATGCTCAACATAAAAAAATATTCTCTAAACTATCATAGAGAACTCTTCCTATGGGTAATGCCTTAGGTGCAGATGAACTGGCAGAGCAACTGGCTTGGTTGTTTTCATACTGATGTAATTTGTTGACATAATCATCCTGCCTCATTAACTTATCGTTGATGACTAAAGGACTTGGAAGTCCTTTACTCTGTAAGATGCCAAACTTTTCCATGAATTCATCTATGTTTTCCTGCATATTCTGACATTTTCGTTCCAGGTTTTGCATTAGAGTCCTTTTAGTCAACACTTTCTTTATTTTGAGGATGGTTCCAATCCTATCCTCAATATTTATCTACTCCAACTGATACCTATTTCTGCTGTTTAGAAATTTTATTAATCCGATGGCCTCTTCAGGCTTCCCTCCTAATTCTTGCTTGGTTTTTTCAATCTCTTCCATAGGAACTTTCACTAAGTCAATCTGTTAAAAAATGATTTGAATTGATGACCAAACATCATTGATGGATTGAGTGATGTTGGTCCATAATATCTTTTTGATGTCAGTTAAAGGCTTTTCAAATGTAAGATCTTTTTCTAGTGTTTTTACTTGTTGAACCAAGCCTTTGTTTTTCCTCACTTCTTCAGCAAAATTGATTTTTGACACATCATATTTTTTCTCTAAGGTAATGAATTTCTCCTTTACCTTTTGGAGTTCAGTGACTTGAAGCTTCATTTCCTCCATGGATTTGATTAATTCTTCTATGCTCTGACTTGAGGTTCCTACCTCTGATGTACCTATACCTATACTTGTACCTGTCACTCCAATAGTTTCAGCTGTTGCCAAAGGGACATTTGGTGCTAGAGCAATTGCCAATGTTGAAGGGACTACTGTAGAAACCACAGGTACTACATTTTGAGGTTAAGAGGTCGACTCACTTTGCCTGTTTTGTAGTGTCTTCTCTAATTCCTGCTCTATCTCCTTTAATTGCTCATTTAGCTTGAGGACAAATTCCATAAGCTCTTCTTCATTCTTCTTTTCAATTACTTCAGCAGTCTGTGGATGCATAAGTGATGGCAATTTCAACTGCTTTCTCAGGGCAGCTATATCTTCATTCTTTTTTTTATTAGGGCCTCTGCAGCTTTGAAATCCTTTGGGTTATGTCCCAATCCAATAATCAAATCCTCCAATGATTTGATTATGTTGTCCTTCACCTATGAGGAGGCTCTTTCTAGCTGCAATTGAGCAGTGGTGTTGTTCAGTGAATTCTCCAACCTATGTGCCATCATGGCCTTGCTTGTCAATGTGGAATAAACCATTTCCCCTATTTTTTTATGCAATTCTATTTGATCTATGGGGTGAATATATTTGACTAAGACCTCAAAATCAGTCTTGAGGTAGTCTATTATCAATTTGGGCTATTGTACTATAGGCTTTAGAAAACTCATATGCATTTTGCCTCCTTTGATGTCATAAGCTGACATCAACCTGGTTTGATTAGTAGGGCCCATATTTAATTATTGCACGTAGGATTGAACCTTCAGCTGTTCATTTTTGGCTTTTATCTCCTTAATTTTCCTTTGATGTCTAAGTCTTGTCAGATGAAGACCCAAAAGATGAAACTTCGACACTCTGTTATCGTTCAAGCTCTTGTCTTTGTGAACTAGAAGGTGTCCCACATATTGGGGATGTATGTAGACTCTCTCCACCTTCTTTCCTTAAACTCCCTATTATTTCTTTAAAAAATTCTTCCTCTGAATTCGGATTTAGTCTGTACCTCTTAGCACCAGGCTGGTCTGAAGGACCACTGGCAGGGGTAGCTACTTCCCTCTATCTTTTTAAGCTTTTTTCCTCATTCAGAGGAGTCTGCAAAACTAGGGGGTCTCGCATATTAACCTGAGTTGGATGGGACTGTGGTGGAGCCTGTTCTTTAGAGATTTCAGGTTGCTTTGAGATGTCTAGTTGTCCTGATGGTGGACTACTGGTTCTCTATTCTTTTCCCTATGGTGGTTCTACGAGGGGTGCACTAGTTTCCTGGGAGTGCCTTTGAGAAGTCTCTACTGCAGAGGCACTAGTTCCTGGTGTTGGCTTTTGAGCAGTTCCAAGTGGTACCTATTCACAAGAGTCCAGGTCAAGTCTCTTTTCTAGTTATTTCATCACATTCTCTATATTAACCTGATCACTATCCATCTCAACTAGATTTCTTTCCCTCCATTCATCCATATTTGCATATTGCTCTATTTTAGGGATTCTATGATGAAAATATGGTGATAAATTATGTGTTATTCCCCTATCACAAATGAAACCTTGTGGATCATATCTCTAAATAAAACTTTTATTTAATCTCATATGTTCTAGTATTTCTTCTGCTTCTTTGCCTGCTTCTCTATTGTTGCAAACAAATGGGCCTAAATGATCTTTAATTCTCAACTGTGCTTTCTTCTTGGCCTTGGTAAAATGAATCTGATCAGAGTTTATCATTTTCCTATAATATCCCAATGCAAATAACCTCATAGGAACATGTTTGGTAGTTTGAATGGAGGAAGTTCACAACCATAAACTCTGATCTCTATGTGATTCTGGTACAAGTACCAATCACCTATTTTGTACTGCTTGGTGTTGGGTGTGGAGCTTGATTATTGTCTGTATTCAAAGGTTTCAGCTGGATGTATACCCCAAGAAGAATGTATACCCCTCCACGTGGGGGGGTGTGGGGGGGGCCTTGGGGACCAGCGGTCCCCTGGCAGGGGTTTGGGGGCAGTGCCCCCGAAGCTAAAAATAGATGTAAAACTGCCTTGTAAAAGTCTAGTAATTTCTAGTCAATCTGGACCATTCATTAGGTGGATGATTTGATGGTAAAAGTTATGTTTAGTTTAGGGTTTTTTTCCATAGAAGACAACACCTCACTATATATGAGGGAATTGTATTGCATCTATGTATATCTGTATTCTGAGTGAGGAAGAGAGGTGAGATTGAGAGCGAAGAGGGTGTTACAATGGATCTGCTGTAGGTTGTCTCTCTTCATTTGCTGGATAATATAAAAGGAAGGGCTGGTTGTTTCTCCGTGGACATAGCCCAAATTGGCTAAACCACGTATATTTGTGTCTCTCTTATTTTTTGCATTTTGTGTGTTTATATTTCTGCAATATTTTATGTATTCCATTTCTTTGTAATATATAATTTTCTAACAACTGGTATCAAATTCGAATGCCTATTTGGCTAATAAACTTGCAAGATAGAAGGGTTCCTGGTTCGAGTGGGAGCAATGGCGAAACATGGTAGGTTTAGGGTTGAAAAATTCAATGGCCAAAACTACCAGTTGTGGAAGATGCAAATGAAAGATTATTTGTATTAGAGAGATTTGTACCTACCATTGAGTGGAAAGACAAAGAAGTTGATGAATATCATAGACATAGAATGGGATATTCTGGACAGAAAGGCGCTTGGAACAATACAGTTGTGCCTAGCGGCGTCGGTAGCGTTTAATATTTCATAGGAAACGACAACAAAGGGTTTAATGTCAACATTGGCCAAACTATATGAAAAACCCTCAGCCTCAAATAAGGTATTTCTTATGAAGCGTTTATTTAATATGAAGATGTCAGAAGGTGGATCTATTGTAGACCATTTA
>APFE030113440.1:2497-19245 GCA_000404065.3 Pinus taeda | reverse complement strand
TTCCATGCCACACCTGATAAGAAATATTTTCATGACTATGTTCAAGGAGATTTTGGACAAGTCCGTTTGGGTGATGATCAACCCTGTAAAATTGTTGGAATGGGTAAGGTTCTTGTAAAACAGCTGAATGGAAACCAATGGCTACTAAAGGAGGTAAGGCATGTTCCAGATCTGGAGAAAAATCTGATTTCAACAGAGCAGTTAGGCGGTGAAGGCTGTGTGACAACTTTCACAAATAAAGCTTGCAAGGTCACCAAAGGAGCCCCGGTAATAGCAAAAGGTGAAAAGGTTGGTACATTGTATTTATGCAATGGTATTTCTAACTCTATTAAAATGCTTTAACTTCCAATGGAGCAGATGCAACATTATGGCATCATAGGCTTGGACACATGAGTGAAAAAGGGATGAAGATTCTTCACTCAAGGAATTTGTTGCCTGGTTTGAAGAATGTTGATTTGGACTTCTGTGAGAATTGCATTTATGGAAAACAGAAGAGAGTCAGATTTCTCAGAGTTGGGAAAGAAAAGAAGAATGAAAAATTAGAGCTTGTGCATACAGATGTATGGGGACCTGTTCAGGTATCATCTCTCGGTGGCTCTCGTTATTATGTTACTTTTATTGATGATGCAACTAGAAAAACTTGGATTTATTGTATTAAGAATAAATCTGATGTATTTGATACTTTTAAGAAATGGAAAGCTTTTGTTGAGATTGAGATAGGAAAGAAATTGAAGTGTCTTAGATCAGACAATGGAGGTGAATATTGCAACAAAGAGTTTGATAGGTACTGTCCAGAGCATGGAATTCGTAGAGAGAAGACAATTCCAAGAACATCACAAGAAAATGGTGTGTCAGAAAGGATGAATAGAACAATCATGGAGCGTGCAATGTGCATGAGATTGCATGCAGGATTGCCTTTACAGTTTTGGGCAGATGCTGTAGATACTGCTGTTTATCTAATAAACAGAGGGCCCTCAAGTTCCTTGGATGGTGGTGTTCCAGAGGAAGCATGGACAGGCAAAAAGGTAAACTACTCTATTTTAAAGCCTTTTGGTTGTGAAGCCTTTGTTCATATTGATAAAGAAAATAGAACAAAACTTGAAGCAAAGTCAAAGAAATGTACCTTTATTGGATATGGTGTTAATGATTTTGGTTATCGCTTATATGATTATGAAAATCACAAAATCATTAGGAGAAGAGATTTAATATTCAATGAAAAGGTCTTGTATAAGAATTAGTGGCAGGAACAGAAACAAGAAAAAGAAAACAGAGAATACACAGTGCTTGACGATATCACAGGAAAAGTGATGGTGCTTGAAAATCATAATGATCAACAACTAGAACAATAGCCACAACAGCAACAAGAACCTCAAACACTTGAAAGTGGCATTAGAATATCTACAGGATAAGTAGACCCCCTGAATGATACTCTCCTTCATTATATTATGTATTGTTTATTGATTCTGGTGAACCAAAATGTTATAAAGAAGTAGTGCAAGTAGAAACTAGGAAGAAGTGGGAGCAAGCCATGAAAAAAGAGATGGACTCAGCACATAACCAGACTTGGGACTTAGTCAAGTTGCTTGCAGGTAAAACAGCATTGTAGAATAAATGGGTTTACAGGCTAAAGGAAGAAGATGGAGGTAGAAAAAGGTACAAAGCTAAACTTGAGGTGAAGGGGTTTTCACAGAAAAATGGTATAGACTTTTGATGAAATATTTTCTCCCGTTGTGAAAATAACTTCAATCAGAACTATTCCAAGTCTAGTAGCAGCTGAAGATTTGCAGCTTGAGTAGTTAGATGTAAAGACAACCTTTCTCCATGGGGATTTGGAGGAAGAGATAAATATGCAGCAGCCACAAGGATATGACGTAAAAGGGAAGGAGAAACTAGTGTGTAGGTTGAAGAAGAGCTTATATGGCTTAAAACAGGCTCCAAGGCAGTGGTATCTAAAATTTGACAGGTTTTAGGCTAAAGAAGGTTATACTAGGTGTCACTCTAATCATTTTGTTTATCTCAAAAGGCAAAATGATGGAAACTATATTATATTGTTATTGTATGTAGATGACATGCTTGTTGTAGGTTCTAACATGCAGGAAATAAATGTGCTTAAAAGGAAATTGGAAAACTCATTGGCAATGAAGGATTTGGGTGCTGCAAAACAAATCCTTGGTATGAGAATAACTAGAGACAGGAAGAATCACAAATTAACATTGTCTCAAAGTGAGTACATATAAAAGGTATTGAAAAGGTTTAATATGCAGAATGCAAAACCAGTTGGTATGCCTTTGACTAGCCATTTCAAATTAAGGAGGCGTGTCCCAAGATTCAGGAAGAAATGGCTCATATGTCTAAAGTTCCATATGCATTAGCAGTTGGAAGCTTAATCTATGCAATGGTCTGCACAAGGCTTGATATTGCACATGTAGTGGGAGTTGTAAGTAGGTACATGAACAATCCAGGAAAAGAACATTGGATGGTGGTGAAGTGGATTCTCAGGTATTTGAGAGGTACCACAAATCAAGCATTATGCTTTTGTGGTTCAAACATTACTCTACAGGGATATGTTGATGCAGATATGGTAGGTGATAGAGATAATAGGAGGAGCACTATAGGATATGTATTTATTGTAGGTGGAACAGCTGTCAGTTGGGTTTCAAAAATCCAAAGTGTTGTTGCACTTTCATCAACAGAAGTAGAGTACGTTGCTACTATAGAGGCTAGTAAAGAAATGATTTGGTTACAAAGGTTTTTGGATGAATTGGGTAAGAAGCAAGAGTTGGGAAGATTATACAGTGACAGCCAGAGTTCCATACATCTTGAAAAGAACTCTGTATTTCATTCCAAGACTAGACATATATAGCTCAAGTACCATTTCATACGATCAGCATTGGAAGATGGATAGTTGAAGCTAGAAAAGATACACACTGGCTAGAATCCTGCAGATATGCTAAGAAAAGTTGTAACTAGGGAGAAACTGAGAATCTGCTCAGTTTCAATTGGTCTTCAAGTATGATGAAGAAGATGACAAACAACCAGGTCCAAAGTGGAGTCATTGTCTAACAAATAAAGTAGTGGTGGAGTTGCTATAATTAGTCTCCAATTGGGATATTGTTGGGTGTGGAGCCTGATAATCTTATGCATTCAAAGGTTTTAGCTGGATGTATACCCCAGGAAGACTGTACACCCCTCCACGTGGGGGATTGTGGGGGGGACTTGTCTCCACCCTGGGGAGTTCGGGGGGGGAATCCCCCCCTACTGCTGGGTCCGAGGACCAGCGGTCCCCTGGTGGGGGTTCGGGGGCGTTGCCCTCGAAGCTAAAAATAGATGTAAAATTGCCTTGTAAAAGTCTAGTAATTTCTAGTCAATCTGGGTTGTTAATTAGGCGGATGATCTGACAGTAAAAGTTATGTTTAGTTTAGGGTTTTTTGCTCTATAAGGTAACCCCTCACTATATATGAGGGAATTGTATTGCGTCTATGTATATTTGTATTCTGAGTGAGGAAGAGAGAGGAGATTGAGAGCGAATAGGGTGTAGCGGATCTGTTGTAGGTTGTATCTCTTCAGTTTGCTATATAATATAAAAGGAAGGACTGGTTGTTTCTCTAAGAACGTAGCCCAAACTGGGCGAACCACGTATATCTGTGTCTCTCTTGTTTTGTGCATTTTCTATGTTTATATTTCTACAATATTTTATGTGTTCCATTGCTCTGTAATATACAATTTTATAACACTTGGATAGCTGAAGGATTCTTTTGATTTCATCACTAATCCTAGGAGGAGGATTTTCTGTTAGCATGGTGGTCATTGGTTGGACAAACTAGTCAATGAATTCATTGTATGAATAGGGACAAGCAAATGAATAGTGGAAGATAGAAGCATAGAAAATGACTGATCTCGGATTACCCTTTGTATCAAGTTTATTTATAGAGAATGGGAACTTGTCAGACTCACTGTGGAATATTTGAAAACTTTTTCATTTTCCAGCCTCATGAACTGGTCATGGATTTTCTCAGCAATGAATGTAGCATAGTTATACTTGACAACAGGAACCAAGGGTAAAAGTGGACATTAAAACTAGGGTCGATTCATCCACATACTCAGTAGTATTGAAACCCATGACTGCAGCTATCATATCAATTATATTTTTTCTTGTCTGTGTGAAGAAAACTAAAAAATAGGGAGGGGCATTTTTGGGTTGATGCTACTTATCCATGAAAGCATGGCAAAGGTGACTGAGTTCAGATTGGGACAATTTAGTTGATTTCTCTAGCAAATCTCCAATGGAAATGGGGGTGAGGTCTTGATTGGGCTGAAACTGAAGCATCTCATTGATTAAGTCTACAATAATTATGAAGAGAACAGTTTGATTGGGGGACATTACTACTATGAGGTTGGGATCATAATTGGCATGACACTGATGGATAATGTTAGGAAAAATGCGCACAGAGGGGAGCATGTACATTGGGAGATTTAATTCCCATACTCTTATGGTATTATATCCATTCGTGTAATTGTCTCGGCATTGGAAAAATACTTTCAAGTGGTATTTGTCAGTATCCAGGTCTTTTATTTGAAAATCTCTATCTGCTACAGGCAGATAATCCAAATCACGGTGAGGGGTATTGATAGGTACTACACTGAGGGCTATGGGGGTTTCCATCCTAGTTCTTGTGGATTCATATAGGAAATTGGGGTTTTTAAGTGGAATTGGTGAAAACAGAGGGTCTGGGGAGCCTTGAATTCCATATTTAGCAACTGAATTATATTGAAATTTGGGTTTTCCAAATTAATTATAGAGGAAAGTAAGTATTCACAAGGATTCTCCTGAGAAACTGGTAAATACCTATTTTTGGTGATGGGCAATGGAATGAAGGTTCACTGGGTGCAAATGGTGGACTTGGAGTGGCGTCGAACTGCAAGTTTGAGGGTGGATGACAGTTGGGTGTATGAGTTGGTCGACTTCAATGTTTAGGTTGCATACATGCGTTCGTGAAAATAAGGACGAAAATTGTTTAACTTTGTTTTTTATACAAAGTCAAATCTTTTGGCGGGTTTCGGATTTGGAAAAATGACATCAGCAGGGAATTCATTTGATGTTTTTCTATAGCTGGAGACGGTAAGCAATTTTCATCGCACCGCTAATGGAGGGTAAGTGGTATTTGTGCAAGACCGCGTGATTCCATACAACGTTTGACACGTTGCACAAGTACCGTTTACAAAACCACTCTCCATCGCATGCTAAATGTCGACCGTGGAGCTCGTGCAATATGCGCGATGACCGTCAGATCTGGGGGATCTAATCGGATGGTTGTCGGGGAGTTGAGATGACTAGTGTTTAATGGCGGGGGCCCAACAGTAATTAAAAGCTTTTAATTACGTCGGAGGCGACATGATTGGTTGAAGTTATTAATTAATCATGAGGATTAATTAATTCTTTTATTAGCATGGTAGGGGTTGGACTCTTAATTAACTACAGATTAGTTAATTAACCCTGTTTATTGATTTATTATGGTTATATTTAACTGATGGGTCGGATATGAAAAATTTGGGATTTTCGTGTGTTTATAATAATACAGGAATGGGTAATGTTTATATAGCGGAATTATATAATAACATGAATTAGTGGTTAATATGACTTTATGAAATGCACGCTAAGATAAAACATTTCTGAAAGTGTATTTCATCATATAACATTTATAACTTAGGCTAAGTGAACCTGAGTGTTTATATGGAAAGTGTTTTATTTTCCCTAAGTAAAATAGGATTTTACTTAGGAAAAGATTTATTAGGGAAATGAATAACTTATGAAGGGATGTGATTATTGGTGAAGGGGCTTAAGTGCTTAAGGTATTATAAATTATTGGGCCAAGGATCTGGTCCCTCCAAAAGTTAGAAAAATGCTCTGAGCCTCTCTAACTTGATAGATACCTTAACACTTAGGGGAAATTAGTGAAAATTGAGGGGAAATGAGTAGGGAAGTTAATTATTTTTTACTTTTCTTGTTTGATGTGCCTTCCATGTGATGCATGCCTTTGCCTTGTGATGAAAGTAAAATATTTACACATTTAGACTTATCATTCAGCACATATTATTCTGCAACCATCATCTACTTACCCTACCTACTTAACCTAGAATTTTCACTTCTTTATTAGGGCGCACTTAGACTGGCAAATCCTTATCAAACTTTCTTTTCTTTTACATGGTTATCCCTATCTAAGTCTACACTTATTACATCCAAGGGCTCAGATTAAACTATTGAGATCCTTTTTCACTCTACCTATCTACTTATCTACCAAGCTTACATTGTTTGGTCAGATCTTTATTCTCTACTTCTAAAACATGAAATTGAAAATATGAACTAGTTAAGCTTAAACTATTTGACTATTCATGAATTGTGGCATAGGTGACAAGCTGCACACAATTTTTTACTATACAAAAGTAAAAAGTAGTGGCATTTAGACTTGCACACTTTCATGGTCTTTTCTTTTTGTTGGGCTTCATTTTCTTTCCTTTTTTGACCTTTTCTTTATTCTTTTTACCCTTTTATTCTCCTTTTAAGGTATACCCTCTTTACATTTTTTATTTTTTTATTTATTTTTTACAAATATGGAAAACCTTTGCAACGTAAAGGTATGAACATATTTCCAAGCTAAGCAAGTCAATCATGATATATGACACCTATTGGTATAGGGGCATAAGAGTGGCTCCACTTGGAGATGGCTTTCCCTGGTGACAAGTCAAGAACAGTAGATCATTGGCCTCTTAATGACTTTGTCTGTGCTCTGCAATCTTCTTTTGCTTGCTGCTTTATGTATATGTATGATAGTAATATTTTTTATGCTTAGGGTCTTCTCTTCGGACTTCAACTCCAAAACTTTACTTTCCAATAAACACTATGACATTACAAAAGATATAATATGTACTTTTGAAGAACATGGTAAGATCAGTAAGTAGGATCAAAGTAATGCTTTAACATCTGACCATTGACTGGTCCTTCTTCTGCTTTTGTACCATCTAACTCTCTAAGAAAATATGCATTGTTTCCTTTGAAAGCATAGATGATGTATCGTCCTTTCCATAGGAAGTCGAACTTCCCATGTTTCCCCTTATCCTCTCTTCTATAATCTCATCTTAACACTTTATCTCCAAGGTAGAAATCTCCTGTCTTGGTTCTTCTGTCAAATATTTTCTTAAGCTTCTCCTACAACACTTGGGATCTTTGGTACACCTCCTCCTGGGTCTGTTGTAAATTGATAGTCTGGTTTATCCTTCTTTGAATATCATTAGGTTCCACTTGAGCTTCTTGGAGTATTTTCATGACAGGAACCCCTAGTGATGAAGGAAAAACAACCTCCATACCATATACTAACTCATAAGGACTGGTTCTAATTGATTTTTTGGTTGTAAACCTATCTACCCACAAAGCATTGATCAATTTTTTGTTCCAAGTTATATTATTTTCTTCCAATAGTTTTTTGATGATATTAATTAGACTATTGTTGGAAGATTTAGCCAGTCCATTCCCTTGAGGGTAGTAGGCTGTGGAATGGCCCAGTGTAATGTGATACTTATTAGAGAAACTGATCATCTTCTTTGATTTGAAAGCTGCAACATTATCAGTAATGATTTTAGTGGGGAAACCAAACCTGGACAAAATAATGGTTTCTAAGAAACCTATGATCACAGCGTCATTCGCTTGTCGAGAGGGAATGACCTCTATACATTTTGTAAAATAGTTAGCGGCAGTGAGTATCCATTTGTGTTGGCCAAAGAAGGGAGGATGGATTTCTCCAATGAAGTCAAGACCCCATTGTTGAAAAGGTTTCTCCGTGGAAATGGGTTTTAGGGGTAAAGGTAACAATTTTCTTTTGCCTCCAAAGATTTGACATTTATGGAAAGAAGTTACGAATCTCTTCACATCTGCAAACAAGTTTGGCTAATAGAATCCATCCCTTAGGATTTTATCTGCAGTTGACTTCCAATAGAGATGTCCACCATAGTCTCTTGCATGAAATTCTTGGAGAGCCTTCTTAGCTTCATATTTTAATAAACAATTTAATAAAATTCCTTCATGATTTTTTCAAAAAAAGAGTATTATCTAAGATGCAAAACTTTGAAGCTTTCATTTTCAAAAACCTATTCTTGGTTCTGGACAACCCTGGAGGAGCCTGTAGGTTTTGTAAAACATAAATTACATCAGCATACCAAGGTGAGTCTAAAAAGGCTCGACTGATTTGTGGAGTCTCCATCTCCTGCTCATTATCTAGTTCATTTATGTCTAGGGCTTAACAATTAGTTTCTGCCATGAGTTTGGCCAATCCCTGAACTTTTATTAGCTTGGTAGGTTTTATCTCTATATCATACTCTAAGATGGTAGCTATCCATTTACCTCATTTACCATCAATTCCATCTTGAGTTAGCATGTCTTTGACAACTACACTAGGAACATAAGCTATCACATGAGAGTATAATATGTAGACTCTGAAATCCTTTATAGCTTTTACCAGTGCAAAAGCTTGTTTCCATTATCTTGTATTTTAATGATGCATCCCTGAGTGCTTTACTAAAAAAGGCTATAGGTTTTTCACATCCATGATCATCCGTTTCTAATAAAACTACTACTATGGTGTGTTTTGATGCAAAAGAAAAAATAATGAAGTCTTTATCAAATTAAGGACTTATGAGGACCGATGTTCTGGTTAAGGCCATTTTGATTTCTTCAAATGATTGTTTGGCCTCTAATATCCATTTGATACTTGAATCCTTTTCTAGCATGTTATTTAGTAATCTAATGAGTTCAGCTAAGTTAGAAATGAATCTTCTTAAAAAAATTATCTTCCCTAGGAAAGCTTAAAGTTCTTTAATACTTCTTGGATGAGGTATCTGTAGAATAGCTTCGATCTTGGAAGGGTCAATTCAAATGCCATCCTTGGAAATAATATGACCTAAAAGTTTACCCTCTTCCATACTGAACAAGGACTTCTTTGATTCAATGAAAGGCCATATTTTCTACATTTTTAAAAGACTTTCCTAAGATTGTCTAAGTGTTGTTGATCAGATTTAGAAAAAACAGTTAGATCATCCAAATATATAACAAGAAAATCATGAATTTCTTTTGCAAAGGAAATGTCCATTGCCCTTTAGAAGGTTGTTCCTGCATTTTTTAGTCCAAATGGAATTTTGATGTACATAAAAGTGCCCCATGTTGTTGTAAAATAAGTTTTCTCTTGGTCATCAAGATGAACCAAGATTTGGTTATATCTTGAAAGCCCATCTAAAAGTGAAATTCTAAAAGAACCCACTACCCTTTGCAAAATATGATTTATTTTGGGTAAAGGATAGTTATCTTTAAGAGAGACCTTATTCACATTCCTCAGATAAACACATAACCTTATTTCCCCAGTTTTCTTCCTAGTAGGTACCAAGTTAGACACCCACTCTGAAAATCTAATAGGGAAATAATCCCTGCTTCATACATGCGTTTGATTTCTTTTTCAATTAATGGTAATAACACATGGTTAATTCTTCTAAGTTTTTGTTTAAAGGGATTTTGATTCTCTTTCAGAGGTATAGTGTGCATAATAATAGAGGTTTCATAGGACTTCAAATATTCATAACTCTAGGCAAAGACATCTTGGAATTCTCTCATAAGTTCAACATACTTTAGCTTCTGGTCAGGAGACAAAGATTTTGACAATTTTATCATTTTTGGATTGTCCTGTGTTCCTAAGTTGTATTCTTCGATATTTGCTTTTAATGGTTCCATTTTAGGTTTCATGGGAATGTCATTGGAGTCAAATAGATCTTCTAGAGGAGTCAATCCTTTAGGTAAATGATTGTCCTTTAGGTTGATAACCTTTGTTTCCTCTTCAATTATTTCATCTAGGTCCATTTGTTTCAAGTCTTGAATTTCTTTTTATATGAATTTTGTGGGATGAAGCATATTTATTGAAATTTCCTTTGAAATATTGATCTCTACCTCATATTTTATTAGAACCAATAACTATGTCGACACCTATGTACTTGTTAGAAAACTCTTCATCTAAAGTTAAAAGGTTATTGATCTGCTCATCACTATCAAAAACTTGCCAGTTCTTCAGATTATCAGGTATGGCTGGTCTGTGCCTAATTTCAGTAGTAAACTGATGATTAGGTTGAAAAGGTAATTTGCAGGTGTTGGCAAACATGACCAGACTGTGGGCTTGTAGGTTGTGTTTTCTAGGGATAGTTGCAAGCTGAGTTTCCAAAAAAGTGTTGAGAATTTCTATGATTGTTTCTCTATAATATCCTAATCTAGGATCCCTAGTTAAGTATTTTCTTTTAATCTGTTTAATTATGAGTTCCAAATCTCCTACGAAAGACACCATGATTGGTCCTAATCTTTTAACAAGTTTAAGACCCAACACGAGAGCTTCATATTCTGCCATATTATTGGTGCATCTGAAATTTAATTTGTAGGCATAGCCTTCATCATGATCATTTTCTAAATTGTACACCCAAACTCCTGCTCCCGCCCCTAGTTTATTAACTGAGCCATCAAATTCTAAATGTCGAAGGATTTCATGCTCATAATTAGTGTCTGGAGTAGTAAGAACTTGTTTAGTAGTGGGATCTAGTTTTTCATTCTCATCTAATTTTTATTTGTTATCTAATATTTCCTGAATATGAAGACTTGATTTTTCTTTTTTAATTTCTTTTGGTTCTACTGATAAAAATTCTAAAGTATCAGAAGGATTGGTTTCTGCATTGTAAAGAATGAACAAGTCCATATCAGAGTGTACTGTGTAGATGGGGAAATTTTGGGGTCTTTCCTAACGACTTACTACATATTTCATCAATGTTTCTCTGTATAGTTTCTTTGGTTGTCCAAAAACCGATATAGTAGCATATGACATATCCAACTGAAGAGATCCCTGAAGTTTAGCACCCCAAGATCTGGATAATAACATGCCATATTTGGGTGGTATATCTTCTACCACTATATCCATTAAAATTATCTTTGTAGGGTATTGAACCAATGAGACACACAAGTCCTTTATCAATCCTAAACATCTCACCTGACTAGAATCAAAAGAAATCAAATCTTTGTATGGTCTAGTGATGTCTAGGTCTATCTTTTCCATTACAGACTTGGGCATGAGATTATGAGATGCCCCAGAGTCAAACATGGCATTGTGAAGAATCTTATCATGTATGTTTAAGTTCACATAGAAGGGAGGAATTCCTCTTTCCGATGGTTTTTCTTCACTTATGGGCCAAAGATTAATTCAGGCTGGTCATCGAAAAGATTAACTGATTCTTCAGTTCTAGTAATTTTTAGTGATCTATTGATTTGGGTTCGGTAGGCCTCATGTTTAGCTAATTCAAATAATGGGACTGCGATTTTCAGTTTACCTACTTCAGTTTCTAGATTAAAGAGTTTTTCTGTTTGGTCCTTTGGATTTCGAACAATAGTATTCTCTCTGTTTTTTGTGTTTTCTATGTTTTTCTCCTTTTCAAGAGTGGAATCATGATTTGTTAATTCTCCTAGATTAACCTCCAGAGGTTCTTCCACAGTTCCCTTAGAAGGAAGGGAAGTGGAGGGTTGTTTATTATTTGGTTGGTTGTTAGAGACATCTTCAATTATGGGTTTAGAAAAATTAGTATTTGATCTAGAAAGAATATGTACAGGTGTGGTTACTATCTTACCTCTTATGGGCTGATTTGGAACCTTTTGCTTGTTTGTTTCAGGTACATCAATTCTCCTACTTCCTAAGTTGTATTACTTATGCACCTCAAAGATGGTCATGTCATATCCTTCTCTAAAGTCGAATGATTCCCCTAATTGAGTTTATAACTGTTTAAGAATGTGGGCCTCTTGATCTTCTTGGGTCAAGAAAACTTCTCCTTCATTACTAAGCCCCATCAAATTGATTTGAGTATCTTCTTCTCGACCTTCAGAGTTGGGAGCTTCTACGTAGATCTCCTGGAAAGGGGGACTAATGTTTTGGTTAGGACCATTCTTTCTAGTGTTCGGGTTTTTATTTTTCCTAAATTAAGGTTTTGTCCATGTGTTGGTTTGCTGACCATCGCAAGGAGCTTTCCTTTCAATTGTCTCTACTCTGTCTCCTAGTCTATCCATTCCTTTAATTATGGCATCTAGCTTTTTTTCGAAGGGTGAGCTTTCTTCTTTTAATGGTATCCTCCTTTCACTCCTAGCCTTGGCTCTTTTAGATATTAGGTTGGCTTCGACACTGACTACTATGCTTTGCATATCTTCCAAAGTAAGGGGGTTTCGTTCTCTCAGCTGGAAAGCCATGTCAGAATCAAATCCATTTGGGAATTTGATTAAGGCTAAACCAGGTGGGGGTCCAAGACTTTGAGGGATGGCCTTATACACACTATTGAATCTAGTGCAATAATCCTGTACAGTTTCTTATGGTCCTCTTCTTAAGTTTTCGTATTCAAATAGAATATGAAGGGGGTCTTTCTTTTTTCTCCCACTTGTTCAGGAATTGTTGATAGAGAGTTGCTAGGATGTTTATACTATTTGTTGCAAAACCTCCGAACCATGTTCTAACTTTGCCAGATAAAATCTGAACGAATATTTTTATTTGCACATCATCAGTATCTATTTCATAAATTTCAAAATAATTAGTCATATTCTTGGTGTGTTGCTGGGTTGTATAGGTACCAATACCATCAAAAGTAGTGATCTTACTTTGGTAGTCCTGGGGCATGGCACCTAAGTTTGCTGGAAGTACCAAGGTGGCATATATGTTTGCCATTGCTGTAGGTAATATTGAAACAAAAGCTGGGGTTGGAATAACAGTGGATGTTTGAGTTGTGGATGGATGGTTAGAGGTGATGGTCTAATGTGGAGTGGTTTGAGGTTGAGATGTATGAGGGAATGATGATGAGCTTGTAGAAACATAAATGATTATAGAGGGATTGGGGTTTCCTTCAGTGGTAAGATCAGATTGTGGTGAGTTCTGCAAATATCTATCAATTGAAAAATTGGCTGCTTGGAGCTCTAACGCTCAGATGAACTCTGGGTTTTGGACCAGGTCAAGTAATTCAAAATCAGATGAAGTCCTAAACAAAGAGGTTTCAAAGTATTCGTCAAAAGGGTTGGTCTTCGAGGTAAATCCACCTAACAGGACAGGATGAATATTTGAAGGTGGGTTGATGAATAACAGAAATTTCTTGTCTTTTAAGAATTTTGGGGATCATATTGGGGTTCTCAAACACTTGTGGTGGATTGAGATCAAGATTAGCTCTAGTGAAACGAGTCCTTTCTGAAGCCAGATTCTTGGATTTTTTTTTTGGTTTTCTTAACTGATATCAAATAAACAAATTCTATGATTTCTTTAATATGATTTTTGATTTAGGGTTTAAATTTTCTTAAAGATTTATTTTGACTTAGGAATTGTCATCCCCAGTGGAGTCGCCACTATGTTATCACTCAGATTTTCCTTGAAGTTGTTTAGAAGAAGGAAAGGGGTCTGAGGTAACCACAAAAAAACTTTTAAGTACATATTTTAGCCAATCTGTACTCAAAGAGGGCTCTCTCTTTAAGATTTAGCTCTGTTTATGGAATATTAGGCTAGTTGTGAAAGCTTGGGGGGTTTGGTGGAATTTAGGAGCAGATGGATAGAACAAGGTATTTCAGGCCATTGGGTTATGGAGTCAACTAAAGATGGCTTAACTGGATCAGGTTGATTCAACAAAGGAGGGCTTCATAGGGAAAGATAGATAAACAAGATACAAATGATATCTTAAAGGGTGAAATGGTCTTGAAAAGGAGGAAGGGCAATTAAGAATCTTTCAACAAAGTTCAAGATGAGGGAAGGTGGATGATCATTAACAAAAAGCAATTAAGAATTCCCTACCTATGATAGCTTGGAAGAAAACATTAAGAATATAAATGATTTTAAAGACAGAATGTAGTAAAGATCTTTCTGAAATATACTTTTTTCGTTTATCATTCAAATATAAAACACGTGAAATATTTAAACAAGAGAACTATAAAAAAATAAGATATAGAATACTTATTTGTTTCTCGTTTGACATAGGAATCCTATAAAATTCCTTTGATTTATTACTTTGTCCAACCAGCCATACAATTGTTGTTCAACAGCACTTCTATTCCAAAATAAAGAGTCTATAGAAATGTTTAAGAATCCACCCTCAGTACTTCGAATGAGGAAGTACTTATACAAACTTTACAACAAAATATCTCCTAACTGAGAGAGATATATTCTAGGAAAACTAAATATATTTTACATGAATTTAGAGACAGATGGTCTCGAAAGTAGCAACTGAATGTGAACTACTTGTTTATTGTCACTGTTTTTGTTGAAAGAGATGGAGGCAGGTCCTATGAATGTGCATCTTGTTGTCTTGCTCATAATTCTATGTTGGCTGATTGATTTTGGCTTTTCACTGATATTCTTTTACCTGTGACTGATACTCTTTACCTTCTTTACCATCATTCATCCCTTTTTACCAAAATTGACTATGGTAGATACTTCAATTCACTTTTTACCATGGTAAATCATAAGATGTCTGTCATGTCGGTCCACCAATCATCTCTTAGTATCCTAATCCTTGTAAGTTTTCTGTAGATTTCATCTGCTTCTGTGTATTTTAAAAAATTTGGTTGTACCGGAAACACGTAACTCAATTTATGCTCAACATAAAAAAGGTTCTCTAAACTATCATAGAGAACTCTTCCTGTGGGTAATTCCTTGGGTGCAGATGAACTGGTAGAGGAACTAGCTTGGCTATTTGCATACTGATGTAATTTGTTGACATAATCATCATGCCTCATTAACTTATCATTGATGACTAAAGTACTTGGAAGTCCTTTACTCTATAAGATGCCAAATTTTTCCATAAATTCATTTATGTCTTCTTGCATATTTAGAGTCCTCTTAGTCAACACTTACTTTATTTCGAGAATTGTTCTAGTCCTATCCTCAATATTTAGCTGCTCCAACTGATACTTTTTCTACTGTTTAGAAAGTTTATTAATCTGATGGCCTGTTACACTAAAATTTGTCACCATGACTATTTACAGTTAGTATGGCTCCATCCACTGTCATACTATCCTCCTTGGAAAGTCTCATACCTCTGCTCTCCATGCCAAACTTCAAGAAAGAGAGAAAGTCTTTAAAAATATATTTATCTCTGGGTACGCATTTTATCTCAACCTTACCTGCGTGTACGCATCCCAAGTTCATAATACCTGCGTACTTGTACGCTCTGTATGTAAAGGGGTGGGTGCGTACTCCTGTAAAGGCCAAAAGCCACGAGTTTCATCTTAAAAAAGTTACTTGTGGTCATTTCTAGAGCATTCTAGAAGCTTGTTTGACGTGTATTGAGCGCCTCCAGATGGTTCATGTATCCCTATGAAAGAGGAACTTATCCCATCAAGAGGGGAGCTACCCCATCCAAAGAAGGGCTTATCCCATTGATGGTGGACCTAATTAACTTCCTCTAGAGCACTATAAATACAAGCATTGGGCCAGAAGGAGGGAGGTTGAAAGCTGAATATTCCAAAGGGTAGATGCTGCTGGAATTAGAACTTCCTTGTAGAAGCTTGTGAGGAGAGATTCCCATCCTTTCTTGTCTCATTTGGAAGTGGGTGAGCTTATCAAAGTAAAGGAAAACTCTTGCTGGACCCTGGGAGGGACCTGCACAACACCAAGGCTCAGGTTGTAATGGTTTCTTTTGTTTCCTATTAATACAAATCAGTCCATTCTTCTAAACAATTTGTTATTTATGAGTTGTTTCATATACTCCTTGGTCTGTATGTTAAATATGTTTTATTTTATGAGATATTCAGGTGCTATTTAATAGTTTGATTGTTAGTGAATGCAGGTTTTGGAGAGAAGGAGGAGCTCATCCGAATCGATGAGGCTGGATTACTACAACAGCATTGGACTACAGGTAGGATCTAAACACTTGATTTCTTATATGGTAAATGCATATTTATAGAAGGATTATTCTTAATTGTCTTGTTTGTCACTAGAAAGCGTTAAGCTTCTAGGGAGGTTGGTTTTGTCCACAAAATTGATGCTTTCCACCTGACACCTTCTATCTTGATGGTTTGAGGAGTGGTAATTCCTGCCAATGCGTTACAAGATATGGTCGGATTCATTTCTTCTTTATCTAGGCTGAGTTCTTGGAGTATATCCTCCTCTTTTGACCTTTCTTGCTCCTTTTCTTCTTCCTCTTCACAATCTATGTAGAATAATTTCTTCTCAGCACACTTATGACCTTTAGTGTATTTGCTATCACAATTGTAACAAAGCCCTTTTTGCTCTTTTTTCTTCCAATTGTTGTGGTGTCAACCTTATGGTTGTGGAAGACTAGGGGAAACAACACTTCCGTCTTTATAGTTGTGAGTGGTATGCTTCCTGGTTGCCATAAATTTGCTTTCCATTTTTCTTGCTAACCTGAATGCCTTCTCTAATGAATCAGGTTCCCAAAGGCGAACATCATGTTGGATATTATCCTTTAAAGACCCTATTAACACATCAATCCTATGCTCCTCTGGAATATCTTTTACCCTTATGTTCAATTTTTGGAACTCCTCAATGTGCTCCATTATTGAACCCTTTTGTTTGAGACTTATCATTGGCTAAAAAAAGTATTGCTTTTTGTATCCTCATAATGTGCTACCAATTCTTCCATAAAAATTTCCCAAGTGATAAATTGTTTATGAGAGCAAAGCCATTGATACCATACAAACTGATTTG
>APFE030113439.1:0-11323 GCA_000404065.3 Pinus taeda | reverse complement strand
AAATATGTATATGCAACTTTAAGTCAAGGCAAACAAGTAGAATAATTGGATTATCATATAAAGGACCGAGTCTTATACCATTGTGGGAAGTTATGCATTCCACAAACTGAGAGAGTAAAGATAATTAGAGAAGCACACATTTCTCTGATATCAGGTCACTTTGGGGTAAGTAAACCAGTTGCACAACTTTAAAGATTTTGTTATTGCCAAAAATGAATGAGACAATTTCTAGATATGTAAGAGGGTGTACTATGTGTGCTAAAAGAAAGCCCAGCAATAGAAAACTAAGCTTGTACACTCCGTTACCAATTCCTTCTCACCCTTGGGAAGGTGTTTCCATGGATTTTGTTGGAGGACTACCTAAATCTAGGAAAGGTCATGATTATCTATATGTTGTTGTGGATAGGTTTAGCAAAATGTGTATTTTGATACCTTGTAATAAATAGATTACAGCTGAAGAAACTACAAAACTATTTTTTGAACATGTATGGGTTCATTTTGGATTACCCACTTCCATTGTATTTAATCGAGACACCCGATTTGTGGGGAAGTTTTGGTCAAGTCAGTGGGAACTGATGGACAACAAATTGAAGAAAAGCACAACTTTTCATCCACAAACTGATGGCTAGACAAAAGTAGTCAACATGACAGTGATCCAGTTGCTCAGAGGATGTTGCAGCAAACATCCTAAGCTTTGGGATGAACATTTGTGTTATGTGCAGCATGCTTACAACAGAGCAAAACATTCTTCTACACATAGATCTCCTTTTGACGATTGTTTTGGTTTCACACCAAGGTCTCCTTTGGATTTTGTCTTTGGTACATATACCACAGTTGATGGACACAGTGATGTGGATAGGGCAACTAGGTTCATTGAAAAAATCCAAGAGATCCACTAGGTAGTACAGGAATAGCTCGAAAAGAGCCAAGCCAAATACAAGGCAAGGCATGACAAGCATTGGATGGAGCATAATTTCTAAGTTGATGACCAAGTCTGGCTGTATATTAGCAAGGACATGATGCAAGGTGAAGGCAAAAAGCTAAAGCCTATCAAGTATGGACCTTTCAAGATACTTGAGAAGATTGGTGAAAATGCTTTTCGCCTTGATCTACCAGCTTACATGCACATCTACTCGGTCGTAAATGCAGATTTCTTGAGATTGTTTGAACCCTCTCTAATTGAGGATCCCGAAGAGCAGAGTCAATTTCCTTCTATTGATGACCTGCTACCTGAATATATTAATGAGTTGCAGGAAGACACAGTTTTGGACAGGAAGGTGAGGACGATGCACAAAGGCGATGTTGAGTACCTCAGAGTAGGGCTCAAGGGTTCCAAGCCAAGCAGTGAAAGTGGATAGAGAATGTACAATTGAGACAATTGTACCCTCACTTAGCCGATGCTTGAAAACCAAATTTTGGTGGTACAAAAGCTTTTTTAGTGGGAAGGCCATGATCTGAATTGGATCCATGAAGATTATCAAAGAACCATGACAGTATTAAGATAGGACAGACTTCAAATTTATGAACACAGAGCCATCAGGAAGATCTCTAGACAGTGGTAGATTGCAACTAGCGAGGAAAAATGAGGACCTCGTTCAAAGCGCGCTGATCGAGGCTCATGGAGTCCATGCAGGGGGAAAAACTAGCACTTGGGATTTCTGGATTGGGAAACGGAGGCCATTTCCAAAACCCCTCGAGAAGGAAAGGCTCTGAGTGCTCATTCACGTGGGAAGCCGGGAAACCGTGGGGAAAGCGCTAAGGTGAAAGGTAGGTCCAGTGCTCTAAAACCAGTGGTATATCTAGGGCACCCTTGGGTGGTAAGTAGATTTGGCTGAAAAAGAGCGATTCCACTCAACGCACGACGCGTGTCTGGCAGATGAGAGAGAAAACTGCCGCTCAAGCACGCTAACGATCAAGCAAGTCAATCGAACAAAATGAGCGAATAACATCAAATCTGGGGGCTCCAGATCTAACGACAGAGATTGTGCCTGATGGAGAAACTATATTTTATAGGGGAATTAAGTCGCGGAATAGAGAAGTTTGAAGTCTGATTGACCGCTAAGTTGGCTGATGAGTCATTCCACAGTGTAACTGGATTACCAAACCATCGAGGCAGGGCTGGTGTAGTTTGCAAAAGGACAAGTGGCCACTCCCTGTAAGCTGTTGACAATGACGCAGAGGTAGGGAACTCCAAACGAATAGCAGCAGGCGAACTGAAGGGGCGGAAGAAGAATTGAACAGTCATGGATGGATTGGCTTTAAGCCATGAACAGACAGAGAACAAAAGACAATGAATCAGACAGAAGAAGAGAATGAAGACAGAGAAAGCGAGAGCGAAGAAGAGACAGTGAAGCAAAAATTAGAAAATAGAGAGCCGAGCTGACCGAATGAAACATCGAGCAGAGAAAACGTTTGAGAGGTTCAAGCAATCCCTGAGAGGATCTATCGGGAATTGAGCGCCACATTGGGCTTCTCCCATTAAAGACCAAAGAGGTCAATATATGGTAAGGAAAAGAGTCTGTGTACTCTAGTGGATTGGGGAATCCAAGAACCACCCAACCAAGCATCATCTTTTTTAGGAGACTCTAATTGAGCTCCTCAATGTAAAAAATCTGCTTTAAAGACAAAATAAAAGAAGGCCACCATTGAAAGCTGGACCGGAGACGTAGCCTTGAGAATAGGGTGAACTCCTTATTAAATCTGTTGTGTTCTTGCGTTTTCTTACTATGTTCCTCTTATTGTTTTCCATTCTTCCAATGTTTGTGTATTTTGCAATCTGATCGATCTGTTGCCTAAAATAATATAGACACACACCGGCACATGAGTCCGTAATACCTTCATTCAATAATTATTTAATTGAGGTCACTCAAGAGTGATTTTTAGATCAATGGAGGTGCCCTGAGAGGAGGATTCTCCCTGAGTTTTTTTTCTCTTTTTGGTACCCTTTTACCTCGCTTTTTTAGCCTTAGGAGGTTGGGGTTCAAACCCTCCCTAGAATAGGAATTGGTTCCAAGTTATTTCAACTTTATCCAATTAATTTTCAATTAACACCTTCATTAAGGCTTTGTGATAAACAAAATGAGGGGATGGGTCTGCCTCGGCCCATAAACTAGTAGCCATGTGCTTCATACTCTCCAATAAATAAAAACAAGAATTCATTCTTACCTGTCCTGCTAGATGAGATAAGAAATGAAAATGGTATAAATTTACCCAATTAAAATTCCCTTTAAACGTGAAATATTATTGGGTAATTTGTAAAAACCCATGCCATTTTTCCTCCATCTAGGATCTCTGCACCCTTGCTTTCCAGCTTGTCTTTGAACTCAGCTTTTAGGAAAAATGGGACATCAATCCCAACTAGAACGTGAATTTTGAAAAACGTTTCTGCATTCGTAGGCAAAGTTGTAACCTATGCAATTAGTTCCTCTGTGACAAGGAATGGAAGCCCCCCTACCTCCAAATGGTGACCATCAAACCCTTGGGTGAATGCTTGAGCCACAACATCATGGTAATTGGTGCATCACTAGAAAATTTCCTGCCACCCAACCCTCTAGAATTGTTGCTAAATATCTGGGTAAATCTCCAAGAGGTTGAGACCTTTCGGCTCATTTCTGTTAAGCTTCCCACTTTTCCCCATTATCTTTATGATTTGGTGATTATGAAAATGAGAGACCAGGATCCAATGTTGTATCTTCAATGAGTAATTTGAAACAAACAACTCTCTAGCGATAAACTAACAAAACTTACAAATGACAATGGTGAAATTACTATGCTAGAAAAAAACAATGAGATTTTTAGGCAGAATAATTGATTGACATATGAAATAATGTTTTTGACCCTTTGATAATTACAAAATCACATCATACCTCTTCGATAGCGGAAAACCTTCCTTTCATCACGTACCTTTCACCTCTAGATTACTCGTGGCATGAATGAGCAATGATTATTGTGTCATTGATGTGGAATGTGTCAACGTGATTCAAAAATCAAAATTCAAATTTTAATTTTGGCATTGATGCTTTCACTCCCATTATTAGTGCATTCTTCCTAATAAATTTATGAACTTAGAAAGCGCTGATAGTTTGATTATCAACATTTCTCTTGTTTATTACAATTTTTTTCGTTGAAACTGAAATTGTTAGCGTTTCTTAAAATTTTTACAACTCAGAATAAAATGTGATAACAAATATTATGAAGAGTTTGCAGCTAGTACAAAGGTGTTTTTGGTGCCTAATTGGAATTGATGAAAGTTAACTTTGTTCATGGAGTCTTTTCTGTCAATTGATTTCTACAACCATGTTGATGATGATGCTCAAGGGGACAATGTCTAGTGTATAGTTGGCTATCAAATGTTCTTGTTATGGTACGCCACTAGTGATGTCAATGGTTGAGTTTGTTAGTACTTGGGAGGATGTTGTTGTTGCTAATTGAGTTAGGAGAGAGAGTGCTTCTATGCATGTTATATTGTTGTTGATGCTCATGAGGCTCCCTTGGTTTGAAAATGTTGTTGATGTGGATGGAGTTGTTGATTATTTTTGTTACTACTTCCTTAGGAAACAAAGAATTCTTGTTGGTGTTATTGATGATATCTTATGCTTGACAATATGGTTGGTTTAGTTTGAGATGTTGTTTGTGTTGCTACTACTTCCATGACATGGAGATGTGTTGCTGCTTCAGTAGAGATTGTTATTGTCTCATGTTGATATGAGGAGCGAGTGATGTATGTTTTTTGTTGTTTGTTAAGACCTAGCTAATGTCCAGGGGGAGTTTTTGTTAGTTCTATCATTTTTGAGGTGAGCCCTTTTCCATTGATGTCAAAGGGCTCGTGCATGAGGAGATGAGTTTCATAGGTTGACATTAGGTGGATGGTTCAGTAGGGGTTACCATTAATGTGAAAGGGGGAGATTGTTGGAATTAATGATGAAGTTGTTGGTGTAGTTTTTGGAGGCAATCTTGTTAGTTGGCATTGATGTCAACTTGGTAGTCGGATGATATATAGCTTTTTATGCTTGATTGATTTCTTGATTGATAAGATTGAGTGGTTGCAGGTATTTTTGGCTTGTAGTGCAACATGGCTTGTGTTTATGTGCAGGTGTGATGATTATGATTACGATGCTTGTTATGATTATGTTGCTTGGTTGGAATGTTAGTTTCAGGGTGTTTTGACAGTTGTGCAGATGCTATGTGTGTGGAGCACAGATTACCATCATACCAATATATGTTGTATTGGCATAACCATGGTATTTACCCGAGGTATTGACCTTAATATTACCATGGTATAGGTGTTCGTGGGATTGCCATAACCATGGTATTTACCCGTGGTATTGACTAGGAGATTACCATGGTGCAGGGGTCCATGTTATCAACATAACCATGGTATTTACCCGTGGTATTGGTTTGAAGATTATCATGGTACAAGAGTCCATGGTATTGGCATAACCATGGTATTGATTTGTAGTATTGACCTGGAGTTTACTATGGTATAGGTGCTCTTGGTATTGGATAACCATGGCATTTTCCTGTGTTATTCACATGGAATATTATTGAGACTAATTTAACATATACTTTTGAGAGTGTATTATTTTTAGTGAGTGAGTGTGTGGGCGTGTGCTATTATTGCATTTTTGTAGTAGTGTGGAGTTGTATGTTTTAATAGATATTATTTTCAGATAATTGAGGTTGATGGATTTATCATCTTGAGCAAGTTGGAGATCCCATTTTGAAAATGCATGAAACATGGTTTGCATGGAGGAGTTGGAGGCACAAAGACTAGCATACATTGATTTGAGGAGGAGAATCTCAATCCAATGGTGGTTGGGCGAGGCTCGATGGTTGTGGAGGCTTCCAATAGATGTTTATCTGCAGAGTCGTATGAGTAGGTACTTCTCATTTGATGGATGTCAATGCACTGTTGTAGGAGTTGAGTCTTCCAACTAGTCGGTGCTAGCTACTCTATGTATAATATTTTTAGCTATTCATAGAATATTTGAGTAGGAGTGGGTGGTTTTTTCCCCTAGAGAGGGATTTCCACCAGAAACAATTGTGTTATCTTATGTGCATGCATTTATATTGTTTATGGTGCTTTATGTTGATTTTACATGTTCTTATTTATTAATGTTTTATTGGTTTCATAAGTTTCGTTGATGGGCTTTGTTTTGTTAAAAAGAGATAATATTTATATAAATAAAATCACTAATGGTTCAACCCCCCTCTTAGTAGTGAGGCCATTTCCAATAGAAAAATGATCCAATTTTAAAGCTATCATTAGATAAGCATGAACCCTTTAAATGCTTGAAAAAAAAACTATGAAATGTAGAGGTTTATGAGAGGCTATCCATACTTATAGGTATTATTACTACCCTAAGGACATCCATTAAAACATTAATGACATGTTTCGATTATTAGGTAAATTTATGGAGGTATATTTGGATGAAATATTTTAGTAGAGAAATGACTAGGAAGACCATACAACATGTTTAAATATCTTTTGAGCTTCTTCAACATCATAAATTGCAAAGAAAATGAATTAGTTCTTTAAACATACTTCTGTTCATTATTTAGTTTTATTATCAACCTCATTAGTGCACAAATAGATCTAAACAAATTCAAATTCCTTTAAAATTGACAATATAGATATTTTCCTTGGTGTTGAGAATTTATAGAAAAAAATTTATTCTAACATTTCTTTCACATTTCCTACCACTTCATCAACTTTCCAAATGAAATATTCATACAATCTTTAGAAGAATTAAATCACTTCAACATATTCATATTTCCTACCACTGCATCAACTTTCCAATCAAAAGAATTATTCATATAATCTTACAAGAATTAAATCATTTCAACATCTTCATTATGCTTTTTGTTAGCTCCAGTGCTCACTCTTCCTAATTTACACCATCCTCTTGAACTAGGGATGAATTTCTTAAATATCTCATAGGTGTTATTTTTTTTTTTAGCAAATCACTCTATTACAAATTACCCAGAAAACACTTTCTAGGACCAAAAAAAATTATAGTATTTATGATACAGCTTTATGCATTGATTTAATCACTTAATTGATGGGAACAATTCCTTCATACGTTACAATCCCTTATTTTTTAAATTCTCAATCTAAAATTCAAGAATGAAGACATTGATGAGTTTTAATACATAAAATAAATGTTAATCTTTTATATTTTTTAATTCTCAATCTAAAATTCCAAAATAAAAGTTTTAATAAGCTTTTATGAATAAAATAAATATTAATAAAAAACCACTCTACAATGGTCCTAATGGATATACACAACTTCCTCCTTTGTTTTATGAGGGTGGTATTTTCTTTAACCTTAACTCTTCTTAAATCATACGATTATGAACATTATTCAAATTATATATATTTTCTCCAAAACAAAAATATGAATTCTTATAGATGGAAAGCTATAAATTTCACACTTCAAATTGGGAAAACAAATCCCAACTAGTATAGGAGAAATCAAATATTCTCTTAAAATTTGGAGAGAATATTTTTCATAGAAAAAATGTCTAAAACATATACATTTAGAGGTTTCACAATGACATGGAAAATTTTAACCATATATTTAGATAGTTAACATCACTTGAAATCAAAACAAGGGGAGTTGCGAAGCAACAAGTCCCTATAACCATTGTATAAGAAAAACTATCATTGCTAAAATTAATTGAATTGATAGACAAGTTACAAATATTTTAGCTGCTATTATATAGAATTGCCATGATAGTTCCTCCTTCCAAGGTCAGCTTTTTGTTCACAGAGAAAGCTTCCAGGAAAAGGGCATATTCCTCCATCTGTTGGGCCATCTCTGCACCTTATTTTCACACAATTTAAATAAACTCAATGAGTTGCAAACTCATCAAAATAATTAATCATATTAAGTGTGTCAAGGTATACAAATACTAGCAAACACAAAGGTCACACAAGAAGACATACATACATACAACATATAGACATACATGTCATAGATAAAGAGTTAAAGAGTAGAGTACCTTAGCACATAGTTTATTTTCATGGAAAAGAAAATGACCCTTCATGAAGAATTAGAGAACTAGAGATAAAAGTTTTGAATTGTCAAAATTCAAGATATACATGTAATGTCCCTCTCCTTTGATACCAACAATGCTTTTAAATGAGTTTGTAATTTTTCCCAAGTTTGATGGCTTAAGATGATATTAAGGAATAATTAGAACAATGAAATGATAGAATGTCATAAATGAAAATTTATGTTCAAAACCTCCAGTAAATAAGAGTAAATAATTAAAATATATGTTACCAAACAATAAAGGATTGGCCAATTCAAATAAAAAACCAAGAATATGCTTTGAACAAATGGAAACACAATGGGTGAAAATGAGTCAATCTTGAAACTACAACCTGAAAACTGATTAAAGAGATATTGATCTTATCCAAATAATCTAGATCCTTTTAGCCCTCCTTGCTTCTTTCTCTCTAATCATACTTAGGTAGATTCCTACCACTAATCTCCTGTCATTGGAAAGCATTTTAGTTACTAGTATGACTTGGAGGACTCAAGAAATGAAGTTTGAGTAATACACACGATATTACTACAAATAATATTTTATGATAACAAGAAACTATGGAAACAAAGAAATGAAACTTTACTACAATCATAAGAGTATCTTTTATGTCACAAATTTTCTGTTTTATTTTGGAAAATCAAATTATGTTTTAGTTATATAATACAAAAGCAACATAGATGCAAGAGAGAGTGAGTGCAACTACATTAATTGATCCAAATGGATCCTAGAAAAACCTCTAAGTCTTCAAACACTTGAAACTATTGCATGAGAAGAACTTTTCAAAAAGTTGGAAAACACTATCGATAGCCAAAAACATGAAGAAAATAGTGAAAACAGGCTTATCAGCGGTTAAAGGAAGAATTCACAGGAGCCGTCGGATCTGGCTGATCAACGGTCCAGATCTGAATGGAAAATTGAAATCAGTGGAGGCCATCGGGAGGCTATCGGAGACTACCACTTAAAAAAATGTGACAACGATTAGCATGGTCAAAAGGGACCATCGATCAAGTGCACATATCGACGACCTGGGTTGACTCGTGATATCATGTCGGAGAAACACATGGGAGCACTTACCGATGACTTGGGGTGCATGCGATATGCGATTGCGACAAGTCACATTGTATAATTGCATTGGAGCTACACAGAGGAGCAGGGCAATATACATATATGCGATGTGATAATCCAGACCTGACAAGACTATAAGCGATATTGGATATATTTTAAAATCCGTAAGAAAGGGCTTTTTCTATGTAAAGTTGTGTTTTCGTTAAATAAACGAAAACCAAGGGAAATGTGATTTGGGTGATGAAATAGACCTGAAAAGGTTTATTAATACTATTGTATGTTGTTTCAAGTCTTGTATGAGAAAGATTTCATGTTTCAATGTATTTTTTATATAAAAGGGAAATCACAAAACATGCAGGATTTCGGGAGGACCAAAGGCAGTAATTGGTTTGGATCGGGCTCCACCTAAGCCCATACATTGGTTGCCACATGTCGAGGCTGAGGAGAGAGAAAACCACCCTTATTGGGTGGCTAACCCCTGTACGAAAGGTCCGCCCGAAATAAACCACAGCGGTTGGATCTGGATCTCCCAGATCAACGATGGAGATGCAATGTCAACATAAAGGCAGATCCAACAGGAGTATAAGGTGGAATTATGGATGCTTGAAGTCCGATAAATAGTGTTTGGCAGAATTTTCCTATGTTTGAATGTATTTCTATGTGTAAACAGAGAACGACGATTTTGAAGGATTTCAAAGGCCCGATGACCCATTTCGTTACAGTATAGGTGGCCACCATCCCTGAAAGAATTTAGAAATGATTGCTAAGGCTCAAAGGGGGATCTGAGCAGATATAGATCGGGAAGCCAGAGAGCCCGAAAAGGTGAAACGAACAGATAGCGCCGATTTGCTTTAAAGCCACAGGTTGACAACAAACAGAGCAAACAGTGCTGAGACAAAGATCAAACAGAGACAGAGAGTCAGTGAGGAGAGTCTGTGTACTCCAAAGAGACTTGGGGGATCCAAGTAAAGCCTTATTGTTTTGCATCTATTGTGTGAGGCTCAATTTGAGCCCATTGTTGTAAAACTTTGCTTCTGAAGACATAATAGAGAGGCCACCACTGAAGGCTAGACCAGGAGGTGTAGCCCAGGATTTTTTGGTGAACTCCATATTAAAATTGTCGTGTTTATGTGTATTGTTTATTATGGTTCTTTAACTGCTTCATTGTCTATGTATTTCACAATCTTATTGATGCGTTGCATAAAGTAACATAGGCATATCCATGCAAATGAGTTTGTAATACCTTAACAATCGTCTAAGATCTCATTATTAGATCAAGTGGTATTAGAGCTTTAGGTTTGATAAGGTTAGACAAGCTTGTGCTGGAGTGTTGAATGCTAACTAGGTCAAAGCTCAAATTAGGAGAAGGAGAATTGGTTGAGACTAACCCAGAAATTGGAAGAGTCTTTCCTAGGAGGAAAATGGCAGAAGAAATTCCCTCAAACTTAGACTATTAGTACATGGACAGTTTCATGACCATGAGAGCCATGGTAGAAGAGATGTATCAAGAATTTAAGAAAGGTTGAGGTGAAGATACTTCAACCTTCAAACAAGACAAAGGAACATAAGAACCTATTCTAAATGGCCATTCTGAAGGCAAGCGAAAAGGAACAGAGCCTCCTTTATCAACACCTCCTTCTATCCCTTTGATTAAATTAGATGTAAAATTTGATTTGCCAATATATGATGGAGAATTAAATGCAAAAAAGCTAGATAACTGGATTACACAGATTGATGTATATTGCAGGGTGTAGAACATCAATTCAGAAAGGAGAAAGATTCAGTTGGCCAACCTTCGCCTTGGAGGAACTGCCCTAGTGTGGTGGGAAGGCAGGACACAAGCTGATTTGAAGAAGCATAGTAAAATTCTTTCTACCTGGAGTGAATTTGTTTCTGCCATTAAAAAACAATTCTATCCACTAGCTTATATGCAGAAAGCCATGATGAGTTGGCAAACTCTTCACCAATTAAAGGGGCAAAGTGTACAAAGCTATACCCAGGAATTTAGAAAAAGAGCTTTAATTCTAGGCATCTCTCTAGACTCACCTGAAACTTTGCTGAAGTGTATAGGTCGTCTACACACCTATTTGAGGCACACCATTCTCATGTTTAACCCTAGTAGCATAGATGAGGTATCAGTTCAGGCTACACATCTAGAGGCTAGAGGCAAGAATGTGAACCTAGAGATTGGGGGATCATCAAA
>APFE030113431.1:0-12899 GCA_000404065.3 Pinus taeda | reverse complement strand
ATTGTTTGTTTGTTTTAGGTTTTACGTTTTCATATTTTGTAACACTATTTTGTAACTCTATTACACTAAACATTATAATTATTTAATTCATGTTATTACTATATTGTTTGTTCTTTTTATGTTTTATGTTTTACTTTTTTGTAACACTACTATTCCAATCATTATCTTTATTTAATTCTTGTTATTACTATATTGTTTGTTTGTTTTATATTTTCTGTTTTACTATATTGTAACACTATTTTGTAACACTATTATACTAATCATTACAATTATTGATGAAAATAAGAATTTGGGGGTTGCCCAAAATCCCAAATTCTTTAAAAAAACATGATCCTGGACTTGTGGGTTATGGGCCCACAAGTCCCGACGGAAGCGTTTTAAACAATTTTAATATTTTTATTTATTTGACATGGATCTTCATTAACAATTGAGCCATCCCTTTATCTGCGTATCAGTGTTGAACCTTATAAAAACCATCATAAAAATATATGTTACCAGATGGGATCGTGCCGTACTTGATGCCACGAATGACTCGAACTTCAACTCCATGATGTTTACTTCGCTTCAAAGCGAGTTGCCGCTCTCAACATCTGACTGGTTGTCTCAATACCGGCGTTTCTGATTTATACAAGCTACCATCGATCCGCCGTGACACTTCAACAAACTGTTCAAACTTGTGGGCTTTAAATACCAGCTTCCACACAGTTCCAAACACCACGGAGGGACGAATTCTAAATCGGATTTCAAACATTGCCATCGAATGGATTTGAAATATTTGCCTTTCTCATACAGTAAAATCATCCAAATGGAAGTTCAATACTCATTTCTTCCCTGCACTGCACGTTGTCTTCAACAAACAGTTACATGTAACAGAGGTCGAAAACCCTTTCAAGCAATGGTTAACATACATATTGTTAAACAATAATGGACCAACATATTTAACAGCTACACAATAATTTAGATCGCCATCGATACAAAAGACAGATTTTAACTTCGTTACTAAAGACACACACACAGGCATATACAAATAGTACTGAACCCAGGTTTATATATTACACAAAACGTTTACAGGCTAAGGCATTTCAGCCTCCGAAACGAGCTCACGCTCGGCTACATCTTGCTCACTCCCAAATTTCTTCACAAATAGATATATCTCACACCCTATCACATTACACTTATATAAGATGCATTAGGAAGGATTGATCAGATCTTCTCCTAGTTTTTCTACAATGAAAGCTCTCCAAAAAGCGTGCATGGATGTATCCATCTTATCCGCTTTAAATCTACTTGAACTTATCCTCTTTAAATCCACTTTAAATGTATTTTTCTGCTTTAAAACAGACTTTCCTTTGTTCTGATCCTCTGGTCCACGTTTGCTTGCTTTGGTGCTGAGTGCTCCCACATCAGACTCCCAAGGCACAAAAATTTATGACCTCCTGGTCATATGCTTCTGGTCTTCATAATAGCAATTTTATCCACTGCATTCCTTCCTTCACTAGAATTGCTTCCATGATTTTTTTGTGAGCTGCAACCAACCTCTACAGTAACAATCTCCTCTGTTACATGATACCTCACCAAGCCCTCCGCACTCGGTCTTTTGGCATCCTTCTCTAGGTTGCTGCAAATCTTCTCACCTTCCGCTGCCACCATCTGCACAATAGCAAGACCATAAACTCTCCATCTTTAACACAACTGTACCTCTTTCCGCTTCTTTCTTCAAGACCATCTTCATTTGTAAATATGTGGAAAAAGGGGTGTGATATTTTTTAGTATTTTGTTATTTTTAATAAAATAGGAAAGTAAGGATTATGTAAATATTCTTTTTCTAAATAAAAGAATATGGTTAAATACTTTAGGAGAAAAATCTGGGATAGAATTTCTATTTTTTTTCAGTTAAAATTAGGATAACAGCGGAGGGGTGGAGAGAGGCGATGCCAGTATTGTTTCAATGAATTCGCTCACTCATGTAATGAATCGAATGTTATATTGTGAATGGTAATTGAAATCGCTGAAGAGTTGAAGAATCTCCGCAGTTTTAACATGGGTTTTAATTGAATTTCATGTGATATGTATACTTATCTGTGTATTAAAGTAGTTGGCGGCAATGGCAGTATCAGTGAGAATCTGATGTAATTTCCAGTAAAGAATTATCAAATGTTAAACGCTACATATGCATGGCATTTGTATATTTATTTGTGTGGAGAGAGAGGGCTCCCCTATACGTATAATGGGCATTTAAATTTATAATTGCGGTTCAAAGAGTGTTATGGCGTGAAAAAAAAGGGGCGTGCATTCCTTAACCAATTGCATGAAGAGGCATACCCATGGCAGAGCTATATTTCATTTGTGTGCGTGGAGAGGGTAAAATGCTGGGTGTACTTAACCAATTGCATGAAGAGTGTTGTCCGTTGGCGGAGCTATCTTCCATCTATGTGCGTGGAGAGGGTAAGAACGATGTGTGTTCTTAACCATTGGCGTGGAGAATTAAAGTGTTTCCCGTGTATGTGTATATGTGTGGCGCGGGGTTTAAAGCTCCTGTTGGTGTTCAATTGTTGATTCAAGGATCTAGAAGCGAAGGAATGCTCTGTTTGCGCTGAGGACAGAACCAAAATACTTTTGCAAGCGTTATATTGAAGGGTGCCACAGGTGTAATGGAAGGATGCTTAGCCAAATGCTGCTAAAAGAAGCATATGAAATGAGGGTCGATGTGACGCGTTTAATCCTTAATTAAAGGCAAAGTTGGCTTGCATCAGGGTTCTATGCTAGTTAGGGGGACTTGGAAGTTGCTCTTGAAGGCAAGACGCCAAGAGTAGTAGGGACTTTTTCATTAATTGAGAATTCATTTAAGTTCCTGTTGAAACGACTCTTTTGGACTGGAATATCGTCACACCGTTCGCTCTCATCAATATTACCAGTGGCTTCGATTTGATGATGCAGCTGTGTCTGTTGTGGGTTCGAACAAAGTGTTGCATGATTAAGCATGCTGTTTATTTTGTAAACAGATATAAGCTTCCGCATGACATTTAATTTAAAGGTGCACTTATATATTTGATGTTGGTCCAATAATGTTATGTTTTTGAAAGAAAAACCCAAAGCACATATGTTGTGAAAATTCGAAGATCATCCAAAGCATTGCTATTTGTGGATGAAACGGCAAGTTGAATCCTTATCGCAGAAATATTAACAGCGAGGAGGCGCGTTCTGTGGAGAAAGAGGATTGTACGAAGATTCAAATGGTCTGATAGTGATACGGGAAAGTGAAGACAACGCCACATTAATGAATGGTGAACCAGATTTAATGTAGAGAACGCAAGGCAGTGGAGAGTGTTTGAAGTTCCTAGGTTTTGCGGGTGTTACCCTGCATTAGGTGGTATCAGAGCTGGAATTGTTTGAAGGTTCAAGTTTTTTTTTTTTTTTTTTAAGTTAATTTAATTGCATGTGTGATGAATGATGAAAGGAAAAACATATTTTTAAATTTGATATGTAGCATGCACAAATACAGTGAAGAATATTGCAGAAGTGGAAAGAAGACAAGATCATGCAAGATCTTAAAGGTGAGATGATTTTTTGATCTGAAATTTATGATTTAAGTTTATGGTTGCAGAGAAGGTGGCAGTGAACCTGGCATTCAGCTGAAGGCTGGATAAGGAGGACAAGTACAGTGTCCTGAAGAAGAAAGTGAGTTCAAGAGATAGCCTAGAGGGAGCAGAGAGAGTGCTCAAGAGGTTCCAGAGGAAGTGAACCAGTACTTGCCAAAAAACTGAGGAGAACTTGGTGAGGTAAGTGGCAGCAAGAGATATTGCTATTGCAGAGGCTAGTACAACTCATGGTGAGTGAGAAACTCATGAGGAAGCAGTCTGCCAAAGGCAGAGGGAGTTTTTCTAGAGGAAAAGGAGGCTGAGGAAGAGGTTCAGAGAAATGCCACAGAGATGAGATGACTGCAGAAGTTCGAGAAAGAGAGATTGCAGAAATAAAGGCACAGTTGTAGGTACTAGAAGAATGGCTACAAGAGCAGGAAAATCAGAAAGGAAAATGGCTCTTTCCACTGAAAGGAAAGAAAGTTATTTGGCAACAATTGCAGAGGAGGTTGAGACAAATTCTGATTGCCTTGTTGAAAAAGGGACTTAGAGTACTTGTGCCAGAGATGAAATTTGAAAATTCCACATGTAGATCTGATCGAAGGAAAGTGCTAAAGGAAGCAGTCAAGACTAAAAAGTCTTGTGGTTTTAAAACTGATGAGTTGTGTATGTTTGCAGGTGCAGAGGAGGTTTCCATTGATGAAACAGAGGAGGAGATCATTGATGATTTCTTGAGTTATTGGGTAGATCCAGATCAGCTGGATCGTGTGGACTCTTGTGTTTGTATAGCTGAAAATTCTGATGTGATTACGGGTGTTGAGGAGGATGTACCATCTTGTGAAACTGTTACAGCACAAGAGGAAGTTCTTGTGTATGTTGAAGAAGAGAATCAGTCTGAAGCAGAGATAAGGGAAGTAACAGTTGATACTGTTGAACATTTTGGGCAAACTGAATGTTTATGTATGAATGCAGGTGGTGATGATATGCTTCAACGATGCTACAAAGAAATTGCATTGTTAGAATATTTGTTGGGGAATCCACAGTATGACAGGGAGATTGTAGAAGAAATAGTTCAGTGCAACGAACAATAGGAAAAAGACATCATGGAAGCAGATGATATGAGAAGAAGACTGGTTGAGAGTGTTGAGAACTCTTCAGAGGATTCTTTGGAAAGTTTGGATCAGCATACTAATGTGTTGATAGTTGAGGAAGATTCAGAACAATGTACTGAAATGTTGGCAAAGGAGTACAAGGCACTGATGCCTTATGATTTTTGTTCTAACAATTGTTTTGTGAATACAGGTCTTATTGAAGATGCTGCAAAAAATCTGTTAGATAGAGAAATTGAAGTGATGAGGTGGATGATGATGAAGGAATCCCGGAAGAGACCAGCAACAGTGAAATAAAGGAGAAGGAGCAAAAGGAAGACAACATAAGATTGCGAGAGTGCAGCTAGTGGAGCAAGGCAGCATAAGATATGGAAACCTGGAGAAAGGCAGCGAGCAATAGCACATGATGAGTTGCAGCACAAGATATAGGATCCAGGCATACATGGATCCGAACACATGATCAGGGGATCATGATTAATTTTAAGGCTGGGTGTATGATGCAAGAGCATCAAGACCATCTTCTTTTGTAAATATGTGGAAAAAGGGGTGTGATAATTTTTAGTATTTTGTTATTTTTAATAAACTAGGAAAGTAAGGATTATGTAAATATTCTTTTTCTAAATAAATGAATATGGGAGAAATAGTTTAGGAGAAATATTTGGGATGGAATTTCTATGTTTTTTCAGTTAAAATTAGGATAACGGTGGAGAATAAAGCTTCATGATTTAAATCATTATGTAAAAATAAAAATCCTTCTTTTGTATCAGATAAGGACCAAGAAGGCCTATCCTTTAATTATAAATAAAGAGGCAAGCGCAGCTCTCAGGGGTGGAGAAAGGCGATGCCAGTATTGTTTCAATGAATTCTCTCACTCATGTAATGAATCGAATGTTATATTGTGAATGGTAATTGAAATCGCTGAAGAGTTGAAGAATCTCCGCAGTTTTAACATGGGAGTTAATTGAATTTCATGTGATATGTATACTTATCTGTGTATTAAAGTAGTTGGCGGAAATGGCAGTATCAGTGAGAAACCGATGTAATTTCCAGTGAAGAATTATCAAATGTTAAACGCTACATATGCATGGCATTTGTATATTTATTTGTGCAGAGAGAGAGGGCTCCCCTATACGTATAATGGGCATTTAAATTTATAATTGTGGTTCAAAGAGTGTTATGGCGTGAAAAAAAAGGGGCGTGCATTCCTTAACCAATTGCATGAAGAGGCATACCCGTGGCAGAGCTATATTTCATTTGTTTGCGTGGAGAGGGTAAAATGTTGGGTGTACTTAACCAATTGCATGAAGAGTGTTGTCCGTTGGCGGAGCTATCTTCCATCTATGTGCGTGGAGAGGGTAAGAACGATGTGTGTTCTTAACCATTGGCGTGGAGAATTAAAGTGTTTCCCGTGTATGTGTATATGTGTGGCGCGGGGTTTAAAGCTTCTGTTGGTGTTTAATTGTTGATTGAAGGATCCAGAAGTGAAGGAATACTCTATTTGCGCTGAGGACAAAACCAAAATACTTTTGCAAGCGTTATATTGAAGGCTGCCACAGGTGTAATGGAAGGATGCTTAGCCAAATGCTGCTCAAAGAAGCATATGAAATCAGGGTCAATGTGACGCGTTTAATCCTTAATTAAAGGCAAAGTTGGCTTGCATCAGGGTTCTATGTTAGTTGGCTTGCATCAGGGTTCTATTTTGTAACACTATTATACTAATCATTATCATTATTTATTTCATGTTATTAGTTTATTAATATTTTTAATTCATGTTATTACGATATTGTTTTTTTTATGTTTTATGCTTTACTATTTTGCAACGCTATTATACTAATCATTATCGTTATTTAATTTATTTTATTACTATATTAATAATTTGAATTCATATTATTAGTATATTGTTCATTTTTTTTTTCTGTTTTATATTTTACTATTTGTAACAATATTATACTAATCATTGTGATTATTTAATTCATGTTATTACTATATTGTTTATTTGTTTTATGTTTTACGTTTTACTATTTTGTATCACTATTATACTAATCATTATCATTAATTAATTCATGATATTACTATATCGTTTGTTTGTTTTATGTTTTATGTTTTACTATTTTGTGTCACTATTACACTAATCATTATTATTATTTAATAATTATTATTGTATTGTTTGTTTCTTTTTATTTCTTATGTTTTAGTATTTTGTAACACTATTTATGTTTTATGTTTTACTATATTGTAACACTATTTATGTGTTATTTTTTACTATTTTGTAAGACTATTATACTAATTCTTATAATTATTTAATTCATGTTATTACTATATTGTTTGTTTGTTTTATGTTTATATTTTAGTATTTTGTAACACTTTTATCCTAATCATTATCATTATTTAATTCATCTTATTACTATATTAATAATTTTAATTCATGTTACTATTATATTGTTTTTTTTTTCTTTTATGTTTACTGTTATGTTACACTATTTTGTAACACTATTATACTAATCGTTATCATTTTTAAATTTATGTTATTACTATATGAATAATTTTAATTCATGTTATTGCTATATTGTTTGTTTGTTTTATGTTTTATCTTTTAGTATTTTGTAGCACTATTTTGTAACACTATTATACAAATCATTATCATTATTTAATTCATGTTATTACTATAATGTTTGTTTGTTTTATGTTTTATGTTTTATGTTTTATGTTTTACTATATTGTAACACTATTATACTAATCATTATCATTATTTAATACATGTGATTGCAATACTAATAATTTTAATTCATGTTATTACTATATTGTTGGTTTGTTTTATGTTTTATGTTTTACTATATTGTAACACTATTATACTAATCGTTATCATTATTTAATTCATGTTATTACTATATTGTTTGTTTTTTCTATGTTTTATGTCTTACTTTTTTGTAACACTACTATACTAATCATTATCTTTATTTAATCCATGTTATTACTATATTAATAATTTTAATTCATGTTCTTACTATATTGTTTTTTTGTTTTATGTTTTTTGCTTTACTATTTCGTAACACTGTTATACTAATCATTATCATTATTTAATTCATGTTATTAATATATTATTTGTTTATTTCTTTGTTTTATGTTTTACTATCTTGTCACACTATTTTATCAAAACTATTTTACGAACCATTATCATTATTTAATTCATGTTATTACTATATTGCTTGTTTGTTTTATGTTTTACTATTTTGTAACACTATTTTATAACACTATTATACAAGTCATTATGATTATTTAATTCTTGTTATTACTATATTATTTGTTTGTTTTATGTTTAATGTTTTAACATATTGTAACACTATGATGCAGGAGCATCTAGAACATTTCCATTTGTAAATATGGAATAAAATGGAGATAGGGTTTCTGTGTTTTTTTTTAGTTAAAATTAGGATAAAAAGTAGGGAATAAAGCTTCAGCATTAAGTCATTGTGTAAAAAAAAGGAAAAATCTTGCTTTTCCTAGAAGATAAGCTCTGATCCATCCTTTATGTACAAATCCATTATTATTTAAATAAAGTAGCTGAGCTCTCATCTCATCAGAGAGAGAGGGGAATAGCAGCTTTTCAATGTAAAAACCAGTGTCTTGATTATGGAATGGAGAGGGCGCGTTTCTGGGTAGGCGGAACGTGGCTATGTAATGACTGTTTTGTTATATTTTCTATGCGGCCATATATAAAGTTTATTTTTGGTATTGTTAACCATATGGATATATATGCTTATTAGAGTTACTGTCTATGGCTATTTACATAGCAATTGTGTTGTAAACGGTGGTAATTTATAAACCGTATGTGTTCGGAACGGTGGTTCGATGTCACCTGGTAGAACTGTGCGTATGATCTCATGATTTCTGAATGCACGTATTTTGAACTTGCTGTGTATTAACTGTGGTAAAAAGGTTGAAAGGAAATCCATGGCATTGTGCGGAAGAGGAAGAATCCATAATTGTTCAGAGAAATATTGCTGATATTGTAGCTGATTGATACAAGCTGGCAGGCTCACAATCTGTGGCGCAACTGTTTGCAGATGAGGAAATGCGGATTTATTAAAAATTGTTAAGAATTCACACTAAAGAACCCTTAACATATATGTAAATGGGCGATGGTTAATTGACTACAGGCTTCTCTGTTAAAGCGCTTACACTTTCGACTTTCTTTGGAGCAGATTCAATCAATTCCCAACATATGAGGATATTTACGAATGAGGATGGTTAATTAACTGTTTTGTTATAGTGCTAGTAATTGTAATACAATGAAAAGGCCGAGCTCTGAAATCCGGCGAGTATTTGATTTGACTTTCTAAATCCGCGAGCAGAGAATTGGTTATAAATTCCTCTGTTTTGTTATCCACATAAAAGGCAGCGTAAACCTCTTCTGATTAATTGGTTCGAATGGTATGGTTGTACGCGGAGTGCTTGTGTATGCGGAGTAGGAGCGCCATAGTTAAAGGTATGTTATGGAGCGAATATATACCTCCGTGGTTGTGGGTATTGTGCATAGACTATTGTTTGATTTTCTGTGAGCTACATTATAAATTTATCCGGAAATCATATACCAAAAATTGAAGGGGTCGAGCAGTGGAAGTGAGAGTTCAGTGTCAAAGTTACAGCGGACAACAGAATTTGTTAACATATCAATTTATGCATGTTATCAAGTGGTTTATATAAATTGATTGTAGAATTGTGTTTAAAGATCCTGGTTTTGCAGGTTTCGCCTGCATCAAGTGGTATCAGAGCCTAGCTCTGTTTTCATTGGAGAGTGATTGTTTTGTTTTGTTGAAGAATTGAAGCGTATTTTTGATTATCAGATCTGATATGCAGCATACACAAGTGATTAGGTTAATTGCATGTGGTGATTTTTGCACTGATGAATTTTGATTTACAGGAATAGTGAAGAAATTTCAGCAGGAAAAAGGAGAACTCAATGTGGCAGAACCTAAAGGTTCAACAGAGGTTGAATAAAGTTGCAGATGGGAGAAGCCTATAGGAGCAGTGGAGGATGCTCAAAAGGTTCGAGCAGAGAACCAATGATTACCAAAAGGCCAGATCCGGAGGAAAGGACTGGTGAGGTAAGTGGCAGCAAGAGAGCTTGCTGTGGCAGAGGCTTCATGCAAGCATAGCTGAAGAACTTATGGCGATGGAGAAGGCTACTAAAATTCATAAAGGAGACAGAGGAAGAGGTTCAGAGAAATGCCACAGAGATGAGGTGACTGGTGGAGTTCGAGAAAGAGAGATTGCAGAAATAAAGGCACAATTACAGGTACTGGAAGAACGGTTGCAAGAGCAGGAAAAGCAGAAAGGAAAATGGCTCTTTCCACTGAAGGGAAAGAGAGTGGTTTGGCGACAATTGCAGAGGAGGTTGAGGCAAATTCTGATTGCCTTGGTGAGAAAGGGACTTAGAATTCTTGTGCCAGAGATGAAATTTGAAGATTCCACATGCAGATCTGATCAAAGGGAAGTGCTGAAGAAAGCAGTCAAGAATAAAAAGTCTTGTGGTTTTAAAGCTGATGAGTTGTGTATGTTTGCAGGTGCAGAGGAGGTTACCATTGATGAAACAGAAGAGGACAAAGTCATTGACGATTTCTTGAGTTATTGGGTAAATCCAGATCAGCTGGATAATGTAAAACCATGTATTTTTGTAGCTGACAATTGTGATGTGATGACAGGTTTTACTGAGGAGGATGTGCCATCTTGTGAAACTGTTACAGCACAAGAAGAAGTGCTTATGGATGAAGCGCAGATAAGAGAGGTAACAGTTGATACTGTTGAACATTTTGTGGAAACTGAGAGTTTATATGCAGGTGATGAGATGGTAACAACAGAAAACTTGGCCTGTGAAAGTGTTGAAGATTGTACAAAATTTTTTTCAAAGGAGTTTACAGATTTATGGCATGAGTTAAATGTTCTGGAGAAGAGACTAGAAGTACAGAGGATAAGAATTCAGAATATAAAGGCAGAGATGAATGAAAATAAAGAGGTTCCAGAATACAAATGCATTCTCGGAGAAAATGTTGCAGAGGGACAGGAAGTTTGGGAGGCAGCAACATCCATAGTGACAGCTCAGACAACAGTGATGGCAGCAGAAGAGGCACTGATGCCTTGTGATTTTTATTCTAACAATTGTTTTGTGAGTACAGGTCTTACTGAAGAAGCTGGACAAAGTTTGCTGGACAAAGAAATTGATTTAATCAGAAGAATCATGTTGAAAGGGTCTCAGAGAAAGACATCAGCAAGGAAGAGAAGCAGCAGAAGCAGCAGCAAAGGAAAGACAGTAGAAGATTGTGAAAGTGCAGCGAGTGGAGCAAAGCAGCATAAGGTGTGGAGACCTGGAGAAAAACAAAAAACAAAAGCAATAGCAGAGGATGACTTGCAGCACAAAGTATGGGATCCAGGCACATGATCAGGAGATCATGATTAATTTTGAGGTTGGGTGTATGATGCAGAAGCATCTAGAACATTTCCATTTGTAAATATGGAATAAAATGGAGATAGGGTTTCTGTGTTTTTTTTAGTTAAAATTAGGATAAAAAGTAGGGAATAAAGCTTCAGCGTTAAGTCATTGTGTAAAAAAAAGGAAAAATCTTGCTTTTCCTAGAAGATAAGCTCTGATCCATCCTTTATGTACAAATCCATTATTATTTAAATAAAGTAGTTGAGCTCTCATCTCATCAGAGAGAGAGGGGAATAGCAGCTTTTCAATGTAAAAACCAGTGTCTTGTTTATGGAATGGAGAGGGCGCGTTTCTGGGTAGGCGGAACGTGGCTATGTAATGACTGTTTTGTTATATTTTCTATGCGGCCATATATAAAGTTTATTTTTGGTATTGTTAACCATATGGATATATGTGCTTATTAGAGTTACTATCTATGGCTATTTACATAGCAATTGTGTTGTAAACGGTGGTAATTTATAAACCGTATGTGTTCGGAATGGTGGTTCGATGTCACCTGGTAGAACTGTGCGTATGATCTCATGATTTCTGAATGCACGTATTTTTAACTTGCTGTGTATTAACTGTGGTAAAAAGGTTGAAAGGAAATCCATGGCATTGTGCGGAAGAGGAAGAATCCATAATTGTTCAGAGAAATATTGCTGATATTGTAGCTGATTGATACAAGCTGGCAGGCTCACAATATATGGCGCAACTGTTTGCAGATGAGGAAATGCGGATTTATTAAAAACTGTTAAGAATTCACACTAAAGAACCCTTAACATATATGTAAATGGGCGATGGTTAATTGACTACAGGCTTCTCTGTTAAAGCGCTTACACTTTCGACTTTCTTTGGAGCAGATTCAATCAATTCCCAACATATGAGGATATTTACGAATGAGGATGGTTAATTAACTGTTTTGTTATAGCGCTAGTAATTGTAATACAATGAAAAGGCTGAGCTCTGAAATCCGGCGAGTATTTGATTTGACTTTCTAAATCCGCGAGCAGAGAATTGGTTATAAATTCCTCTGTTTTGTTATCCACATAAAAGGCAGCGTAAACCTCTTCTGATTAATTGGTTCGAATGGTATGGTTGTACGCGGAGTGCTTGTGTATGCGGAGTAGGAGCGCCATAGTTAAAGGTATGTTATGGAGCGAATATATACCTCCGTGGTTGTGGGTCTTGTGCATAGACTATTGTTTGATTTTCTGTTAGCTACATTATAAATTTATCCGGAAATCATATACCAGAAATTGAAGGGGTCGAGCAGTGGAAGTGAGAGTTCAGTGTCAAAGTTACAGCGGACAATATAATTTGTTAACATATCAATTTATGCATGTTATCAAGTGGTTTATATAAATTGATTGTAGAACAGCGTTTAATGATCCTGGTTTTGCAGGTTTCGCCTGCATCACACTATTATACTAATCATTATCATTATTTAATTCACGTTATTACTATATTAATAATTTTAATTCATGTTACTACTATATTGTTTGTTTGTTTTATGTTTTACGTTTTACTATATTGTAACACTATTATACTAATCATTATCATTATTTAATTCATGTTATTACTATATTAATAATTTTTTAATTCATGTTACTACTATATTGTTTGTTTGTTTTATGTTTTACGTTTTACTATTATGTTACACTATTACACTAATCATTATCATTATTTAATTCATCCTATTACTATATTAATAATTTTAATTCGTCATATTACTATATTGTTTGT
>APFE030113422.1:3557-14887 GCA_000404065.3 Pinus taeda | reverse complement strand
ACACCTTCTCACCACTCCACCCACCAGTTTCTGGGTCACTCCAGGCCCCTATCCTACCTCCTTATCCATCCATGCATCTTCCCTCACTCACCCATCCTCTAAAATCCACTTTTTAGACATCCTGTAGAAATTCCTGAAAATCCTGTAGAAATCTCTGAACATCCTGTAGAACCCCTGCAGACTTCTTGTAGAAGCTCACAAATGAGGTTTCTTAATAGCCAAGCTTTTTGAAACTCTCTAGAAGGGTGTTGGGGACTCCTTAGACCCTCTCTGAACCTTCCCAACCTTTTCCAAGCATTCCTCCTCCTTGATCCACCCTTGCACAGTAAAGAACAGTGAAAGCATATGCATGATAACACTGACAACTTAATCAAAATTACAAAAAGATGTTTTCTTAGGATAGAGGTAGTCTAGACACATGTATTTTACCTTCATGGAAATAATGGCATCTCTTTCAGTAGTTTGCATGCTCATCTTTGCATCAGTAGGACTAGCTGGTAGAATTAGGGTTTGCTAGGGTTTGCGCTTTCCTCCAGATTTTCAATCTCTTTTCGCGAATAGATTAGCTTTCTTTGAGTTAGCTTTCATCCATCAATTACAAAGCTTCTTCTAAGAGCTCATACAATTTGGCTTAAGCTCCTAGCGGACTTGTGCCAACTGACCAAGTGACAGCTGCGACAAGAGCTAGTACTTGTGCATACAGCACCGTCGCTTCCAAGTTTGTTATGAACAACCGGGTTGATAAAAGTAAAGAAGGGAGTCCCAGGAGTTGCACCATTATTGCTGCAATACTGGAGCCCACTAGTTGCATCTAAACATTTCTTTCTTTAACAACTTCTAAAGAAATTTTGGAGTGATAACATAGTTGGCGACCATATTGGGGACTTCGATCCTCAGTCTAATAAAAATTTAAGGAAACCTTTAATTTAATATTGATCCCCTTAAGGTCATTTTATGAAGTTGTTCTGGAAAAGTTTCATTAAAAATAGTTAAAAAAAGTTAAAATTTTGGCTCCCAAGAAGAGTCACTATACCAAGGCAAACCCAGATCCAAACCCCACTACCATAGTTGATGCCCCAGAAATAATTTTAAGAAAAACTAAGAAAGAAGAAACTCAAGCAAGTAGATGCCAGTTAGTCAAAGCAAACTCACTCCCTGAGGAGTTTTTAACTTTAGAGGAAATCCCTTTTAATTTGTCATTTGACCTCTCATTATCTAGAACTAAATCAGAGAATGCAATCATGAAACTATGGTAGAACCTAATTTTATTCAACTCGTTGAATCAAAAAAGGTGCCTATCCATCCAGATTTAGATAAATTAGTGTTGGATACCTTTGACAAGTAAGAAGATTTAACCTCTACATTGATAATCCATATAGATGATGCTTACCTTCAACAATCTGTTGAACTAGCTTCCCTCACTGTTGCTGCCTCTAAAATTTCTGCACAATCTTCAGTCACTCTAAATACACCTCCTTTTACCACAACCTCACCTATAGTATCCAATGTATTCCACTCCCCTAAACCAGTGATCCATCAACCAAACACCTCATCCTCATCTAGTTCATCTCCATCCATTTCAAGCCCTTCCTCAGGAACCACTTCTTTACCCCCTAGTCAAACCAAAATCTCAGCCATGATAGGCTGATATGCACCTCTGGTTTTACCTGCACAACTCCATGCCATGCCCCAAGATTATCAGAGAAAAAAAAATGTGTTTGACGCTACTGGTTAGTACACTTCCCAACAGCATGTGAACAAGATGACTGATTATTTTGAGTTGCATGAGATAGATGAATCAGATGTCCAAATGATGTTGTTGGCTGAAACATTAACTAGGGATGTCAAGAAATGGTTCAAAGCCTTACCTACCAATCATATTGCAGACTTAGCTAATTTTCATAGATTATTCATTGATAGATGGGAGAGAAAGAAAAACCCTCTGCAAATAATTTCTTAATATGATAACATTAGAAGAGCTCCTAATGAGTCAGTTCATGACTATTGTACTAGGTTCAATAGCATCTACAATGCAATCCTAGATAATATTAAGCCTCCCCCTGACCTAGCATTAATTAAATTCCCTGATGGTTTTGACACTCACATGTCATACCAATTAAGGGAAAGAAACCCTAAAACATTGGAACAAATGCAAACCAATGTTGTTAGTGTAGAGGCCAACCTATTAGCCAAGAAAGCCAGAATGAGAAATGAAAAGAGAGTTGTAAATAAAGAGGAAACTTCCACTTCTCATGAAAAGATAGATAATTTGGAAAAGAACATAGAGATAATAATTGATATATTAGAAAACACGGAAAGAAAAACTCAATGGGATAATCAACAACCACCCCCTATAAGAAACCCCAACTTTAGGAAGAACCCTAACACTGGAAAGAATTTGATACCAAATCAATAGATTAGGCCCCCCTTCCAAGAAAACTATGCTGAGGGTTCACAGAGCCATGAAGGAGAGGATGAAACCTAGATAAACTTATTAGGAATAAAAAATGAAGATGTTGTTTTTCTTACTCAAGAAAAACAAGAGTTGTACATGTTGCAACAGTTGCAGCTAGAATCTGATGAATCCTTTGATTTTAAACAGGGATATGAGTCAGTTATTTACGAGGTATACAAACAATATAGCTTAAGAAGTAAAAAAGCAATGAAACTCCCACTAAGAGATTAATCCAGACCCAGACTAAGAAGATAACAGAAGTTCTGATTACCAAAGTGCTACAAAACCTCCCTAAGGGAACACCATAGGTTTTTACCCCAAAGATTGTAGATATAACCTCCATTGAAACTCAAACTAAAACAATTATTGAAATCAACCCAAATAAGAGAAATCAAAGAAAAATAGTTGAAACACAGAGTGAAATGCCTACTACTGAAAAACAAGACAAAAACACACAGAGTGCATTTGTTAAGGAATATCTCATCCAAATAAACAAAGCTCATCTCCCTTTCATCCTCAAAACTAAAATAGAAAAATTAAAGATATCAGTTCCTTTGACCAAACTAGTAAAGAATGAATCCTATGGATCACAGATAACTGAAACTTTAAATATAGAAGAGGGAGAAGATGCTATCAATTTGAATGATGATCAACCTGAATTATTGTTTGGCCCTGAGGTGAATGGTACTCATCAGCAAGGGGGAATCCCTCCTTTCTACATTAGCCTAAACATTCATGACAAAATATTACATAATTCTATGTTAGACTCAGGGGCATCCCATAACTTGATGCCAAAATAAATCACGGAGAGACTGAGCTTAGACATCACTAGGCCATATAATGACTTGTTTTCCTTTGACTCTAGCCAAGTTAAATGCCTTGGTTTGATCAAGTATATATGTGTAACTCTAGTCCAATTCCCAACAAAGAATATTGTAATGGACATAGTAGTTGCAGATATCCCACCCAAATATGTAATGTTTTTATCTCACTCATGGGGAGAAAAATTGCAAGGATCCTTGCAGTTAGATATGTCTTATTCCACCATATCTATTTTTGGCCAACAAAGGAAACTTTATAGAGAGACCTTGATGAAATACATGGTGAGTATTGCTGAAAAACCTCAAAACTTTCCCTTATACTCCATGCATTCTGATATGGACTCTTTTATCTTGTACAATTCAGAGCATGACAACAATCAAATCTAGAAGAAAACAACGAACCCCCTGATAGTGAGAATATTTTTCATGAGTCCCTATGGCATCTAGATTTTGATGGATATGTGAATAGTTTAGGGGTTGGTGTAGGAGTGTGGATCCATAATATGGAGAATAATCATTCTAAAGGACATGCATTTAGATTAAACTTCAAGTGCACCAATAACATGGCTGAATATAAAGCCCTAATCTTAGGGTTACAAATGGTTAGAAAACTTGGAGCCAAAATAGTTTCTATAATGAGAGACTCAGAATTGATTATTAAAAAAATTAATGGTGAATACTCTATAAACAATCCTGGACTTGGAAAATATAGAGAGAATATCCTAGATTTGATTAAATAAATCCTAGAAACAAACTTTGTTGCCATTCCTAGGAAACAAAATATGCAGGCCCACAATCTAGTCACTTTTTCTAGTACATGCAAATTGCCCTTTCAACCCAACCATTAGTACACTGCAGAAGTGAGACATAGGCCTGTTATACCAGAAAATTTGAAGTATTGGCATATTTTCTTCGAGGATTCTCAAATTTACGATTTCATGAATGTTGAAAGTGAGTTTCATAATTGTAAAATAGATACAGACTGTACAGTAGAAAATAACATAGATAGGGACATAGATGTAAATATTTTAGATATAGGTAAACCAACTAAATTCACTAAGGTAGAAATAGATAACTTAGAAAATGTAGAGATATAAGAAATAATGAATGATGATCCTAAAATTTTGAACCTTAAAAATATTTTTTTGCCTAAGGGATTCATCCCATTAGAATATTTGTTTGACTCCAAACAATGTAGCTAGGAAAACAAAGATGGAGCCTTTAAGAGAAGACATAGAAGAATGTAACATAGGAACTGAGGAAAAACCAAAACTCATTAAAATATCAAAAGCCTTACCTTCACAAGAAAAAGGTTAAATACATAAATCTCTTTAAATATTTTCAGGATGTTTTTTCCTAGAGTTATGAAGAATTGAAGTCTTATGACACTAGCATAATTCAACACAAAATACCTCCCAAAGAAGATCATAAGCCTTTTAAATAGAAAATTAGGAGAATTAATCCAGTTCTTATGCCATCTATTGAGAAATAAGTTAAAAGAATGTAGGAGGCCCATATCATAACTCCCATTAGATATTCAGATTGGATTTCAAACTTAGTCACTACTAGGAAGAAGACTGGAGAAATCAGACTTTGTGTTGATTTAAAAATTTAAACAAGGTCTCATTAAAAGACAACTATCCTCTACCAAAAATGAACTATATCCTTCAAAGGGTAGTAGGCTCATCCATAGTTTCATTTCTTGATGGATTCTCTGGATACAACCAGATCTTAGTTCTACCAGAGGACCAAGTCAAAACTGCATTTACTACTCCTGACAGTACCTTCATGTATTTGAAGATGCCTTTTGGATTAATGAAAGGAGGAGAAAATTTTCAAAGAGATATTTATATAGCTTTTTCCAAGGATATCCATGACTTCCCAGTGGTATAGCAAGATGTCATCGAATTTTTTTCTAAATCTGGCAATGAACACCTAGATCACCTGAGAAGAGTTTTCATCAAATGCAAAAAAATTGGGTTTTTTTTAAATCCCAAAAAGACACTCTTTGGTCTAGAAGTGGAAAACTATTGGGACATATAGTATCCAAATATGGAATTAGAATAGATCCTACTAGAATAGAGGCCATTTTGACCATCACCCATCCTAGAAACATTAAAGAGTTACTGTCATTTTTAGGCAAGATAAATTTTCTTAGGAGATTAATTTCAAATTTAGCAGAATTGATTAGAGAACTAAATAACATGTTAAGAAAGGACTCAGCACTTAAATGGACAGTGAAGGCCAAACAATCCTTTAAAGCCATCAAGAAAGCCCTAACCAAAACTCCAGTCCTTATAAGTCCTGATTTTCTGAAAGATTTTATAATTTTTTCTTTTGCTTCAGAACATACTATTGAAATAGTCTTGTTGCAAAAGAATGACCAAGGATATGAACAACCAATTTCATTTTTCAGTAAAGCCTTAATAGATGCCACACTCAGATACAACATTATGGAAAAGAAAGCATTAGCTTTAGTAAAGGTTATCAAAGATTTCAGAGTTTATATTCTATATTCTCACATCATTTCTTATGTTCCAAATTCAGTAGTAAAGGACATTTTGACACAAAATGGGCCTGAAGGAAAGAGAGGCAAATGGATTTCCTCTATATTGGAATATGACATTGAAATAAAGCCTAGTAAACTTATCAAAGGCCAAGGTTTAGCCAAACTCATGGCTGAGTTGAACTGTCAGGCCCTAGATATAAATTCTATTAGTGCCCTTGATGATCAGGAAGAGATGGCAACTCCACAGATCAATGAACCTTATATAGATTCACCTTGGCATGCAGATATCATATTTGTATTACTAAACTTACAAGCTCCTCTTGGTTTAATAAGAACTAAAGCTAGATTTTTTAAAATGAAGTCATTAAAATATTGTATCATAGATAATGCTTTGCTTTGGAAAGACAATGGTGTTATTCTTTTGAATTGTTACTGAAAGATGAAGCTAATAAAATTTGGCAAGAATTTCATGTAGGAGATTTTGGAGGACACTTGTATTGGAAGACTACTATTGACAAAATTCCGAGGGCTAGTTTTTACTGGCCCACTCTATTTGCAAATGTCAATAAATATGTGACTTCCTATCATAAGTGCTAGATATTTGAGGGAAAGAGAAAACTTTTACCCTTGCCTCTTAAACCAATCTCCACAGAAATTCCATTTCAACAATGGGGGTTAGACTTCATTGGATAAATACACCCAGCCTCCTCAGCTCAGCATAAATGGATTTTGACAGCCATTGACTACTTCACCAAATGGATAGAAGCCATCCCTTCTAGACAAGCCACAAACTCTGTCATTATCTCTCTTCTAGAAAACAATATCCTGCCAAGATTTGGATGCCCCCAAAAGCTCATTACTGATAATGCAGCTGATTTTAAATCCAAGAATATGGTAGACTTCTATAACAAATATCACATCACCCTTGTCCATTCCACTTCCTATTACCCTCAAGGTAATGGACTTACAGAATCCTCTAACAAAAGCCTGGTCAATATCATTAAGAAATTACTAGAATACAACAAAAGGACATGGAACAAAAAGTTGGTCAATGCCTTATGGGCAGATCGACTAACTACTAAAATGTCAATTGGTACATCTCCTTATCAGCTGGTGTATGGAATGGATTTTGTTTTTCCATCATCTTTAGGAGTACTAGTGATGAATATCATCAAGGAATTGTAGGTAGAACCAAATAATATTCAGAGAAGAATAAATTAGACCATACACTTGCAGCAAACTAGAGAAGAATTCTATGTAAAATCAAAAGTAATCTAGGAAAAAAGCAAAAAGGTTTTTGATAAAAAGACCAAGTATGAGCTAGAAGAGTCGGGAGTAGGAGACATAACATAAACTATCCTATAGGTAAAGAAGGTATTGACAAAAAATAACTTGAATGTACATCTTGAGGATAAATCCCAGAATTTGGAGCTGACAGTAAATAGATTTTTCAGCAGAATTAAACCTTTGACACAAAAATGTCTCCCTTCTCTATTTGTCATTAAAGATAAACTCATGATGATAGAATATTATGTCAAGAGGATAAAAGACATTGCAAAGTATTCTATCAATCTCTCCAATATCAGAGGCAGCATGACAGGAAGAGAAATGTTGGATGTTATCAGCAATCCAATTTTCATTGAACATGAATTGAAACACATTTTCACAGTGAAGCCCACTTTTGTGTGGCACACAAAATAAAATGAGATATACCGCAGGGTGATTAAGGTTAAAATCCCAGATGAAGAAGAGTGGAGCGAACTATGCGACTGCTAGGAGAAACAAGAAAATAAAGATTGAAGAGTTAGCACAGAGCCAAGTCAGCCAAGCCAACACAATTTATTAAAGAAAAGCCAAATCAGCCAGTACAACAGAATTGATTACCTAGCAACAACATTGAGAAGAAAAAAGGCCAGATGTTAATGTTATCTTATCGTGGCTACATTGTGGTCACACTATTCAAATTTTAGTTTCTCTGTAATTAATAACAAATTGCCAAAGTGTATATGGAAGTTGTTTTAGATTTTATTTAAATACTTCATGTATTGGAAGTATTAGGGGTTGGACCCAAGTGATTGCAAAACTTTTCTTTTGGAGAACTATAATTTTTTGAGTTGGAGCATCAATAATAAAATACCTTTTGTAGGATACTTGAGTTATTTTTATCTAGTTTTCTTTCTGTGTTAAATGTTTCATTGTTTCCTTCATCGCGCACCATTAAAATCTTGTTGTTAAACAGAAATTTTAGAGTAAGATATGTTGTTGGAGTACCTTATTTCTATCTATGTTTACAAATTAAATGTTTTCCTCTAAGGTATGGTTAAGAAATACTTAATGTATTTTTAACCATTACTGAATTCACTATTCTGCCATCTCATATTTCATCCCGCTTTAAGATCCAGTAAACATAGCTAGCATTCCTTGTGAGTGCTCTGGAAAATTTGATGTTTCAACCCAACCTTTTGACTCCATAGCCCAATGGAAAACGTTTGAACAAGATCTACCCCAACCAATCAAACAATCAATCAATTAATAAATTTTTTTATCATTGTAGCTGGCCTATAATATTAAAACACTAGAAAGAAAGTCAAATCTCAAAATACACTAAGAAAGCCCTCTCTGAGCCTAAGATGGCTAGATCCTAGACTCCAAAGTGGTTTGATGTATCCTTTATAATTTTTTCCTACCAATCTTAAAATCATAGAATGATAAAAATGAAAATGCTTCATGTCAGTACTTGTTCACCCATAAGAACAAAAACATTACATAAATATTCAAAAGCTAAAAAATACTTTAAAGTACTCTAAAAAAACCTTCTTACCTTCACGCCTCAAATGTCTTCCAAGTGGCGGTATCAAGTATGGATCTCTTGTAAATTCCATGCCTTCATAGGCATAGTCATCAATCATCAAGATCTGGCCACTAAGCCAGTCGAAGAAGTCCTCTTTGAAAAAATGTTGGATTGGTACCCCTCCAGTATGAGGATCAAGAGAGGCCCATCACCCTTGCCTGGCCTCCTTGGGATCAGCCTATCCCACAGTCATCTGCGATCGCATCACGAGCACTCTCTCAAGTACGAAGGACACAATGAGAGTACCATACCCAAATTTCATTTGGGTACGAGTCTTGCAGGATGTTGACTCTACCTTCAAATGATGAAGAACTGCCTCACAACAGTTATATCTAAGGTTGTACACATTTAATAGCGAGTAAAAATTGGGCCTTCATTGCTACATGAGGACTCTTGGACCCTGCCAAGTGTACGATCATCCACAAAATGGTCCTCATGGACCTTAACTTGATTTGCTTAATGGGGACCCTATTTCTCACTAGACTGCTGTCAGGTCTAAAATAAGTTTGGACCAACACGACGATGGACCGTAGATCTATCTTTCCCCCAATAAATGTTTCTTGTGTGCCTCTACATAACAAACCCGTCAGAAAATAGATATCATCTCTATCAATCAAGAGCTCGTGATCCTCGATCCAGAACACCCCTTGGTCTTCATCCCATTATTGGATTATCCAACTTAGAAGTTCTTCTTGATCCTTTATCAGGTCAAGCCTTGAATAATTCATTAAGCCACATCTTCGCAGTACAAGTGTGCATGTTGGATCATTCAACATCTGTAATTCCTGGCTATCATGAGCTCTTTCTCCCCATAGACTCATGATGATGGCTCCAAACCTGCACAAAACACCCAAAAATCAGTCAAAATGATGGACAAATGAAAAAAAAAAATCATATGTTGGGGTTTGGAGGTGCACCCATACAACCTAATGCCCACCGTTAGGGCCCACAAGGCATATTAACACCCTCTATATGTCATGAAGGGCGTTCAATGACCCTTTAGACATAGAGGGGAGCGTCAGGCAAATACTATGAGCTAGGGCTTCCCCAAACTAAAAAACTCCATCCCTAATGCAGCTAAAAAAAGGTTAAATAATGAAAGATAAATGTTTGACCATATACCTGCAACAAGCGGCACATCAAATGGTCACCCGGATTGCTCACAATCGCTTGGGGAAGATATTTTCCTCTTTCAGTCCAGAGCACTCTCAAAACACTCAAATGATGCAACTGGTGAAAATGGAGGCTCAAAAAACCTCCTTATAGTCACTCTAGAGGTATGAATCACCTTAAATTAGTCATTGAAATAGAATTTTTCCATTTCCTATGTTGTTTATCATGCAACATTTCAATATATTGTCAATATTACTCATGCTCTGATGAAAGGGTTTCAGAGATGAATCGTAGAAACGACCGTGTTAGATTCACTATGAGTGCTTTACTTATGGGATCTTTTCTCACTATTCAATTGGAAAATCCCCAAGTTTTCTTCATCAGGCTTGTAAAACTCCTACAATGGCAATATGAGTGCTTTATTTTTTAGGACTCTTTCTCGCTCTTAAATTGAAAAATCCATGAGTTTTTCCCTTCTTCGGGCTCGCTAAATCTATGAACAAGGCATGTGTAGTTATTTTCTCTCTTTTTTCTCACTCATTAAACTGAAAAAGGTACCTCGTGTTTTTTTCATTTTATGAATATCTATTGAGTTTCTCATCGCGTGACATTAAAATTTCACGATGAATATTGAGTTTACTTTGTCCCCTCATACTCGTAACAAAATGAGGCAAATGTCTATTGAGCATAGGTTTATCACTTTATCTGGACTTAGTAGAATAACTTATGAAAAAAGAACCATGTCGGGCATACTATTAAAACTTTGTCACACCCAGTTAACAACTATGACAAAGGGACCCCCTGGAGTCACTCTTTACGATCTCTTCAAACTCTTTAAATATGGAAAGACCACCGAGTTTACTCATCTAGACTCATTAAATTAATCAGATGAGGAAATTGGACAACACAATTTCTTTACATCAGTATTTTGGAAATAATTTTTTGGGAGTAGTTGTTCCCTTGAACATGGCACTCCCTCTACAAAACCTTCCTTTTGACAGCCTCTCAAAATGAACCTTACCATTGTATGAATTTAGCCTATATACCCCAATGTTCTTGCATCTTTGTATCCTAACACTCTTGGGTGTTCATGATTCTAGTGCCACTTGGTTAAAACTTTTGTGTTGTGCATTCTATTGTTCAAGGGATCCCTTTATCCTTTGTTTCCTCTATCAAACCATAAAACATATACTTTAATCACACCCTCTATTGATTTGACCCAATCCTCAAACTATTCTTCAAAAAACAATCATCTTGTCTCATTTCGTGTCGACTAATGTAGGACACATTATTGCCTACCTTTCGACAATTCTCTTCCTATCGACTTCAACACTCTATCTAGGAAGCAGATCTGAAACCACATTAGTGCCTTGGAACTTGCAGACATTAGTGGCAGGTTACCTTGTGTTTGATCAGGGGTTTTCATTATAGGCTTCTAGTTGAACGATTCTACGAGTGTTCGACGATAAAAAAGTATTCACACTCGCTAGGTCGTACTGTGTGTTACACTGAAATTTGTCACCATGACTATCTACAGTTAATATGGCTCCATCAATAGTCATATTATCCTCCTTGTCAAGC
>APFE030113411.1:27203-38152 GCA_000404065.3 Pinus taeda | reverse complement strand
TTAATTAATTTAAAATTTAATTTTAAACATAAATTTTATTTTGGTTTTATTTCTACGAATATAAGTTCTAAACTACAGCCATTTGAATGTTTGGATTTTTTAAGATTAGGATTCGATTTGGAAATTGGAGTGAATTTCTTAACAATCCTGATAATTAATGATTTGGCTGCATAATGAAAAATGTTAGTAAAACTCTCTACGAGTTAATATTTAAACTAAATGCATTATTGAACTAATTTCTTTACAAAATGTGATATCGTACATTTATGCATTTTTAACCCAGGCTAGATAAATGATCAGATTTTCAAATGAGTTCCATTTTCAAACCAGTTGACCAAATGAGGCGAAACAAGCGTCAATGGGGAGCTTAGTAAAAATCGATTCTAACAAAGCAATCAAAACAAGAATCTAATGAAAACTAAAAATTAACAAAAGCGTAGGGCAATCAACTAAAATACAAATTCAAGAAGGTGCCTAGCCAAAATTTTTATAGAAAGGGTCCCCATTATTTGAGTTGAACAGGTCAAAAATGGGGGGTTGTGTTTTTACCACAACAGGTTACAGCCGAGCAATGGCTTCTTTGTATATTTTGTATTTTTATACATATTAGATCGAGAGATTTTATGATATCGACACTTTTTTGATCTGCTTTGGCAGGTGTTGATGGATGACTTCGTCTATTTCAGATTCACTTATGGTGCTAGTCGGCACACTCAGAATCTTGCTTCCACAACTTGGGTGATTTATTATCCATCTGGTCAGTTGATGGTGTCAAGGGGAGTATGTATCGGTTCTGCGTCAAATAAAATTTCCGAATATACTACTGCCATTAAGTTACTATCCAGAGCTATTTCTTATGGAATTGATTTGTTGGTAGTGTATCTTGACTCACAGCTGGTAGTGTCACAATTAAATAACATTTATCGAGTTCAGGATCCTTATTTATATCGCCAATTTTTTAGAGTGAGGATGTTGCAACGATCATTTGTTTTTATTACTTATTTTTACATTCCACAATCTGAAAATTCATTAGTGGATTCTGTTGGTTACCTATACCAATAGGTTTCATATTTCATGATTGGCAAAATTCAAGTGCCAAATATGCTCCACTTTGCTGCTACAAAGGATCCATATTTGCAAAAGAAGACAAGGTGTGTACATGCCTCCAGGCCTATTAATTTTTTTTATGGATGACTCAACAGTCTAATCTGGGTCATGCCATGTTTTCAATTTATGTTGTAGAATAGAGAAAGAAATATGTCCAAACTGTTTAAACTTGGCAGATTAGTAGTCAGGCAGAGAAACTAAGGTTCCCAACTGCTTAATCTGGGGCCTTGGAAGAGATAAGGTTAGTGCTAGATAGGAAATGAAAGCAAAAAGCCAATGGAAACGAAAAGGCACACAAAGGTTTTGCAAGTCCAAGTGCACCCTCCAAGAAGGAATAAGAATGTTAGGCTAAATAATTGGGTAGGTAGATGGGGTTGCAGAAATGGTGTTCCCCCAAGATCAATTTTTCTATGCAAAGTACAGGCAAAACAATACAGTGGAGCATGTCTAACTCCCCTCTCTCCCTTTGTTTACCACTCATAACTAACACCCCTGCACCAGGTATGATCATAAGGGAAACTCAAAGTTTTATGGTGGTTCTTAAGGCCATTAGAAGCCACATTTCTTGTGTAAAGTTCTTTTCATTTTGATCTACTCTTTACACTAAGTTGTTTTCAAGAAAACTTGGTTGTATTTGTCTTCATTCACATTTTCCCCCCTCATTAACCTCTAACTCTATTATCTAGCTCCCTATACTTCACTTCCCCTATTATTATAACACCATGGTGTATAAACCCCAAACAATGTATAAATATCCCTTCCTTGGCATTATAGCCATAATTTCCACCCCTGGGGCATTGAATTAACATCTGGTTAAGGTCAAGAACCCAAGTCTAACCCCTGGTCTCCATCCGAGCCTATCTACCTAGTCAACTCTCCATTTTTGCCTAAAACCCCCTTGGAGAACCCTTTTGAGCACCCTTATACCACTAAAAGGCAAAAATATGATGAAACCCACTTTCCCCGCCTTACCCTAAGGTCGGGAGCCAATATGCGCCTTTTTCCATATAAATCCATTAAAACCCGCTTGTCCTAAAGTTTTTCCCTTCATACGCCTTTGTAAAAATTGCGCAAAAAACCTTTGCTTTTGCCTTTTCCTAATGTCGTCGGGCAAATATGATTTTATTAAAGAAAATCATCAAAAACTATTGAAAATTATTCGTAAGCCGAAGGGTCCCGCCGGGCGTACTTGCCGAGAAATATTATATTTTAAAACCCGCCCGTTGACTATTAGCCTCCGTGTATCTTGTTGACCCGATAACCGTCTGATCGCGGCCCTGCCAGATCTACGGCCAACAGGAATTTCGGAGGGGCCCGACGTCCGACTGTTAATAAATACTGACCTTATCCGTCGTGTAGGTTCCTTGCCCGACAGCCGTCAGATCGCGCGCCTGCAGATCAATGGTTCTCATGGATTTCTGAAGGCCCCCGATGTCCGACAGATACCTTCCGATATCTGTCAGATTATTACGTCACGGGGGGACACGCGTAGCTCCCAAACTCTGTCGGAGCCCCCTCTGACAGATTCCTTGCCGTGTAGGAGGGGGCCCGATATGGTGACACTTGTCCACCCGCGTCCCCACCCCGCTGGCGCCTACGTCAACACCACGACCACCCACACTGCCCTCCATTGGTCCACCTGGCCGCCACTTCATCGCCCTCGTGGACCGGTCCCAGGCCGCCACGTCACCTGATGACGTCCTGCTGACGTCACCCGACCCGGACCCACATGCTGACGTCATGCTGACGTCACTCAGAAAGCGCGCCAATATGCCAAAAAAGGCCATATTTTCACGATTTTTCGTGTTTTTTACCACTTTTGGAAAAAAGCACCTCTGCTCTTCCTGCATGCATTTTACGACGAACAGTTTACCAGTCAACTCCAGACCATCCACAGAAGTGCAAAGCTCACACCCATCTGCTGTTTCGTCCCGAGCAACTGGTTAAACAGGTATTTTCCCATCAACCTCCTTGCAACTTGGTTTTTCACAGTGAATTGTAAAAAATACCCAAACACGGCAGAAACTCAACAATTTACCACAAAACTAAGCATATCTATCTTCCCCTCAAAGAATTAACGGTCGAAATCTACTAGCAGATCCATTTTACACTATAAATTTTAGGGAAAAATCCCTTCTCTGTTCACGCAGTCGTGAACCATTGCTCATAACCTGCCCATAAATTATCAAAAGAAGCCTGTTAAACACGGTGAATAGCCTTCCCAGAGTGCCAAACAGTATTTCAATTGCTGTAAACCTCTTCTGCAACCCTTCATTCCTCTGGAAAACCTCCTTGCTCAGACAACACGTTCTTTATCTACCAATAAGCATTCAAGCAAGCATGGATACTCCTAAGGCATCAGTAGCCCTCAATGTTACTCCCCTGAATGCTCCCCAGAGAGAGCTGGAGTGGCAAGATTTGGCAGACCTTGATTACCAAATCTCAGAGGACTTCCCATCCAAATGCACATTCCACATTCATCTGTTAAATGAGCTCAGAGCCAGACATAGAGATGGAACAGATATTCTAGGCATTTGGGCCTCCCTCCCAATCTTCAAGCTACCTCAGGTCAATCAGTTCCCTGACCTGATTCACCTATGTGCTGTCTGCTATGACCCCATGCAGAGGGCTGTGCTCAACCCCAAAGGTGAAGTAGTGTTCTATACAACCCCTGAGGCCATCAGGGAAATGCTCCAGTTCAAAACCCAGAAGGAGTTGGTTCCTTTGTCCCTGCTGGACCTGATCAACCAAGGAGCTAAGGTACTGACAGAGGCACAGATCATAAAGCTGAATCAATTGTTTATCACAAACTCTGACACAGTGCTGCACCCTCCCATTTTTGATGGATACCTAAATCAACTGGGTCTGGACCTGGCATACATGATCAGCTCAGTTCTGGGGTACAAATCACTAGAGTTTATTGAGGAAACTGTATTAGTGATGATGACAATGTTTTCCCCAGGAAAGGCCCCTGTTTGTTATGATTATGCCACATATATCTCAGACAAGATACATGAGCAATTTCTACACTTGTCCAGAGAAAAGGTGTTCAGATACACCTCATACATCTATCATCTCATTCTCTACTACCAACATGAGAAGTTCTCCTTTGAGATCAAGAGAACTGATGCAGCAGGCAACCCTAGGTCAGTGGTATACTGGACCTCAGTCTTCCACATCCTCACATACTCCCCATACACATACTCAGAGTTCATAGACCTGTTCATCCATCCAGCTATGTCTCTCTTTGTGACTTCACCCCCACCAAGGCTATCTGATGAGATGCAGAGGATTCTGCAGCTATCCAGTGCCTACAGTATAGGGGATTGGTACTTCTACCAACACTACATTGTGATCAGAATATATGGGTGTGAGCTGCGCCCATACAAATTGCCCAGGTATGTGCCTATGAGACTATTTGCCTTGGAATATTTCAGGCAATTTGGCAATGTCGATCAGGTGCATTTTGCAGGAAAGGGTAAAAGGGCACAGCTCAAAGTGAGAAATCAACTTGGCCACTTTATCCTAAACAAAAGAGAAGGATGGAAGGAGGCAGACATGATGCTAGAAGGCCTTGGCCTAAAACTAAGTTTCCTTTGGAAGCCCTATGACCCAAATAACTTTATATCCACGAAAAGGCAGAAAAACAAGCTCTCTAGCTATGAGCACGAGAGCATGCTCCACATTCAAAGACATGCTAATCAACCAAAGTGGAGGAGAAACACACTAGAAGAGCCTGTGACTCAAGAAGAGCTAGTTGAAAGAGCTAGAAGGCATTTGTTAAAAATGGCTGACTTGGAATGTCCTTCTCAGGTACTTGCTCTCCCAAAGCCTCAAACAGCAGCAGTTGCTTCATCTTCTGCAACACAGCAGGAAGAAGTGCAAATCACAGATCAGAGCAAAGGCAAGGAAAAGATCATGGAGGAACCACAGGGCCAACAGGATCAACAACAGCAGCCCCAGCAGGAACAACAACAAGCAGACCAACAGGGTCAGGAAAAGCAAAAAGGAGATGCCCAGATGGCTACCCAAGAACAAACAGCACCAGTGGCACCTCCGAGGCAAGACTCTAGGGTTGATTCCTCTGTCCTCCAGACCCCTCAAAGGGAGGACATTAGCCGAAAGAGAGAGAGGGAGACTCCCCTCACTGAAACAGTAGAGAAGAGGCAAAGACTAAATCCCTTCTCAGAGGAGGAAATGCCAAGCATGGAGGCTTCTGCCATCTCCTTGCAACAGGAGCAAGACAGGACAACATTGGGAGAAGTGAGCTCCTCAGGGCAGCAGCAGGGAACAGGTGCAAGCATAAAACAACAATTCAAAGATGCCAAAAGAAGGAGTGAGCCAATAAAGATTTGACTCTACAATCACCTCCTAAACATGGCACCTGCAAACCAACAGAGGCTCATGTCTGCATTTGATGTGCAGGAAGGAAAGATGACAATGAGCCACTTCACTCCAACAGTGCAGCAACCACAAACAGCTGCAGACTACATCAGGACCAATCTGGAGGTCCTGTCAAAAGACATCCACCCGATGGATCAAATTGAGCTCCACAAACAGACGGGTGAGATGGTCTATGCCACCTTGGCAGATAAGACCCTAGTCAACTACAGGCTGCAGAATAGCCTGAATAATACTGCAGCACAGCTTGAGTTGGAGAAGGCTTCCTCTCAAGCTAAGGATACAACAAGTCCTCAAGCTGAGGGATGCTGATATGGCAACAATAAAGAAGAAATTGAAAATCCCACCAACTCTCCACCCACAAACGGATGAGGTTTCCCAGCAGAGGCAAGAAAAGGATGCAGCTGTCTTACTAATGACATTATACAAGGAGCTCATCCAAACACAGGAAAAGCTGCAGGAATCAGAAGCTACATTGGAAGCAGCATTGTAGCAGAAGGAGGCAGGGCAGTCCTCTCATCCACCTCCAGAAACAATAAATATTGAGGAAACCCCTCAAGACACTGCCCCTCCCAGCCAACAAGTGCAGCAAGAAGCTCCAACCACCTCAGCACCAGTAACAGAGCAGGCTGAAAGCCTGGACATGCAGAAGCTGAGGAAAGAAATACAGGTACTGGAGTCCCAGATGTCTGAGCTAAGCCAAGCCTAGGACAACCTAGCCAAAATAAATGAGAAATATGACAAATCAAAGCAAAATGTGGCTGAGAGGGAAAGGGAGGTAAAGGCCCTGAAAAAGAGGATTGCAGAGCTGGAAAAAGAGCTCTCACTGGATAAAGTCACAGCATAACTCAAAAAGGTCATCTGGACCACCATTGGCCAATCAATAACAAACCAATGGGAATATATTGAGGCCATATATGAGCAAGTGGCACTCATAGGAAGAGCACGAAAAGAACTGCACAGGGCAAGGGTATCTCTAGGCAACATGCCTGAGATTTCCCCCAAGATGATAGAAGTGCTAAATTACAGGACAAGCTCCCAGCTAGTAAGAATGGGGATTGGGAACAGAACAGAGACCATTTCCCTAATCAAAAGAGTCCTGACAATGAGGAGCCTGATTCAGACCCTGGAAAGAAGGATCCAGGATATGCAAGCTGATATCAATAAGTTTCAGAACAGGTTCATGGCTTTACAGGACAGAGGGCTCCCCAGCATATTAGATCCTTTAGGAAAATTACTCTCCCATGAGAAGGATGTCAAGAGAGTAAGCAGTTTTGCAGCTACACAGATTGCAGAAGCACCTAGTACATCTGCAGAGGCAGGCCCAGTAACAGGGCAAATTCTTTTTGATAGAATAGATAATTTATTCTTTATTAGAAACGAAGTTGCACATTTATTTGATGAACCCCCTCACTTCTATAAATATACATAGGCTGATGAGACCATAGGGTCGATTTTGAAGCATCAGTTGCCTCCACCAGATACATGGCAGGAATTGATTCAATTACTGTTGAACCAAAGTCAGTAATCGCGGTTTTTTCCTCAAACAAACAGTTTGAATCTCATACACAGCAGGACAAGGACACATCAGCAGGTATGAAGACAGAGGCTGAGCCAACTCAGCACAGGTACTCAGGCCACAACAGCAATCTCAGCAGGCACAGGTGGCAGGACCGAGAAAACACAGAGAGTTACAGTTGCACATGCCACGTCATTCAGCAGTTATGCCAAGCGCTCAACCGACTCCGTGAGCCTCAAGTTCAAATTTGCTCTGACAGGAGTTAAGAGCCTTTATGACTCATTAAAGATTGTAATAACTTCTCGTCTGCAAGCCTAGTACTAGTAAAGGCAGATATTTTCCCTCTCAGATGACTCAATGCCTGAGATATTTTGTAATAAACTTCTATATAGTTCCCCTCGCATTTGTTGGCAGGGGTTGGACTCCGGATGTAAGAAATCTCTTGAGATCTATTCTGTTATTCCTCTATTGTAAATCTTCAGACAACTAATACAAAGATGATGGGATTTCCAAAAGCATTGTGTTTCTGATGTCTGGCTGGTGTATGGCTGAAAGTTGCAGGATTCCTATGTATTCCATGGCTCAATAAGTTTTCTTGTTACTCTTTGTTATATATATGTTCATTATACTTTCATATATCTTTCATGTTTTCCATGTACTCAATATCTAAGTAGAAAGGAAAAACAATAGTCTCGGGACTTAATCATTGATTACCCTGAGCTCAATCTAAGCTATTTCATATGTTTTCTTCAATTATGGTAATGAAAGAGTAATTCTTAAGTGCTACCTTTCACACCATATCATCACAATAATCTATTTGTTTTAGGAATCCAAGTAATTGCTCCTAAGTAATAGACCTCTTTCCCACTACCCAGCTCAGTAAGGAATTCTTAAATGCTCTTTGCTAGTTGTTTTCACTTCACCCTCACAAATTTACAGTTTGTTTTATGAAATACATATAGGCCCTGTATTCCCAGCAACACTTAATCCAGGATCTCAAGAAAGCAACAGCTACAGACCCCATTGCCCAATGGATTAGTTTCACCTGCAGAGAACACTCTAAAAGATATCAAAATCATCCTCCCAACCAAACATAAAAGACAATCAAACATTCACTTCATAACTAGCCTAAAAACTCCATTAGAACAGTGACAAATCTTAAACAGAGAGCCCTCTATGATTACAGTTTGGCTAGAAGTTGTAATTCAAGACTGGTTAGTGGTTACCCCGGCCGTATTCCCTTAGAGTCAAAGGGAACAACCTGGGTGTTAACAGGAGGCATGCACGCAGGAAATACAAGTGGTGGTCACACTTGTTGGACTCCCTTGTAACCCCTATGGGTACCCCTTTGAGTAGTAGCGCATTAGACAAAACCGTGTACGGACTGTCTTCCACACACCTTCTGGATATATCGGAATCCCCCTAGCTCCTCTGCAACCTAGCCATAGATAAACTGTCGATCGTCTTGCTACTACAATACACTGAGAACAGCACTCAAAGAGATTACTCACTCGTACGATAGGGTAGTTGGTTTGTACGACTAAGGGTACGGTTGATCCTCCTTAGTTAGAGCCCTAAAACATTGGGTCGAGTACTAATGTCAGACCCTTATATATATTGTGATCTATAGCACCTGACACTCCTCAAGACCATAGCTCCCTTTTATCTTGGGATCACACATCATCTCGGCCTAATCCACTCGGGCAAAGGGGTGCAACAGCAGTGGACATCAGTCTGAGATCTCCCGAGGCGCTTATTGGTGATCTAGCCCATTAGAATCAGAACGATGAGCTGAGCACGGTGGTACCATTCAATTCTTAGTGAAAAAAATATTTTGGTGGTCCCAAATTTTAAGAGCATCAGGTCAGTGCATGGTAGCACCTAGAGCTCAAGCAATGGCCAATGAGAGGATGGGCAAACTTGAACAAATATTGCAATCCATCCAAACTCAGCTTGACAATCTAACAATATTAGTCCCGACCGTAATTCCGAAGGGCAAGGAGGTAGCCCATGAGGAAGAGTATATTGGCAATGGACACAGTGAGGGTGAGTCTAGCCATTCTCCTCAACTCTGGGGCTCCCAAAAACTACAATCCCATCCGAGACCTCCCAAGTTGGATATGCATAAATTTGATGGTTCTCATCCGGCGACATGGATAGCACAAATGGAGCAGTATTTCAATTTGAATAACATCCTAGATGATGAGACTCAGCTTATGGTGGGGAGCATGTACTTGGACAATGAAAGGTGGCAATGGTGGGAATGGCATCAATGTTGCAATGCACCTTTTAGGACTTGGGACAAATTCAGAAAAGCTCTTACAGACCACTTTGAACAAGAATCTTTTTTTTGGGTCGTCTTACTAAGCTTCGACACACTGGCACAGTGGATGAATATATTACAACCTTTGAAGCCTTAGCCTTCCGCACTAGGGGTCTCTCAGATGTGTTCTACAAGGAATGTTTTATCAGCGGTCTCAAAGAGGCCATAAAAGCCCACGTCCAACTGTACCACCCTGCCACATGGATTGAGGCTTGCAAGGTAGCTCGTAACGTGGAACATGCGTTAGAAGCCCTCGCCACTCGCCCAAATTTCACCGCCAAGGATCGCCCCACACAGGCTCACAGCACGACTCAAACACTTAAGGTTCAAAAGGTGTCACCAGTAGAAATGGCCAAAAGAAGAAAGCAGGGATTATGTTACTACTATGATGAAAAATACTCCCTAGGTCACAAATGCAAGGAGCCCAATTTTTTTCAAATTGATGCCAGTGATTGCAACTCATCGGAGGAAGATCCACCACTTAAGGAATCTGAGGTGGTAGAAGAAGACAACCAAAAGGACAATGTCCCTAACGAACCAGTTATTTCATTACATGATCTGGTAGGTATTTCTTCACCTCAAACTCTCAAATCAGAGGTTTTATCATACATCGCCCAGTAGTAATCCTGATTGATAGTGGAAGTACACATGATTTCATCCATCAAAAAGTCGTGGAAGCAGCACATTGTTTTGTATGAGAAGTTTCTAACTTTCAAGTCCAAATTGTGGATGGGGGCACAATGAAATGTGAAGGCCACTGTGAAAATGTCAAACTTCAAATGGGGGAGTATCAGTTGAAGACCCACATGTTTGAAATACACATGGGTGGGTGCGACATTGTCCTAGGGGCTGAATGGCTTCGCACTCTTGGGCCAATCCCAATGGATTTCCAGGAGTTATATATGAGTTTTAAGCAGAACAGCTCCACACATACCCTCTGTGGACTCCAGGTGGGAGCCCCCTCTATCATCAGCTCGCATAGGATGGAAAAACTGCTAAAAAAGGGACATCATGGAGTTATAGCTCAATTTAATGCCATCCAGGCAATCGAAACCAAGTCTCTACTGATTCATCCGGAGATGCAACAGATTTTAAATAACCATCTGCCGGTCTTTGACAAGCCTCATGAGCTTCCACCCTCGAGAGGGGAACATGATCATAGCATCACCTTGGTTCTTGGGGCCCAACCCCCAAATGTGCGCCCCTATAGATATTCGTTTACCCAAAAGAATGAAATAGAAAAAATAATCAAGGAACTTTTGGAAGTAGGTGTCATACGTCCCAACATTAGTCCTTATTCATCATCGGTGTTCATGGTACTCAAGAAAGATGGAGAATGGCAGATGTGTATAGACTTCAAGGCCCTCGATAAGTTGACAGTCGAAGATAAATTTCCCATCCTGGTGGTTGATGATTTGCTATATGAACTCAATGGGGCTCAATTCTTCACTAAGCTGGACCTTCGCTCAGGCTACCACCAAATTCGCATGAAGGAAGTTGACATTCCAAAGACTGCTTTCTGAACTCATGAAGGCCATTATGAGTTCTTGGTCATGCCATTCGGTCTTTGTAATGCCCCATCTAATTTTCAGAGCCTTA
>APFE030113411.1:11915-24364 GCA_000404065.3 Pinus taeda | reverse complement strand
CATATATAAAGGATAGAGACTCCCTGCGAGGAGCATCGTGTCTTATTTTTGAATCGAGCTCTGCTCTATTGGAGGTTTCCCCCTCGAAGAGGCCAGTGAACATTGCTTCTGAATAATAAATTTGCTGTTGACTCTCACTATTCTATGTTCTGGGTATTTTTCTTCGCATATTCTGTATTTGGGTATCTTTTACAGGTTAAAAGCATAAAACTTTCCTCCTCACTTCCATAGCTTATATGCAACGATTGATCACTGTATTCGAGTTGCTGAAAGTGAACTTCCTCCTTCCACAAACCAGCTGCTCATTTGTCTACAAGACTAGCTTCTGTTTGGAGAACATAAGCATCATCATACTGATGAAACTTAGGCAAATAATTAGTATAAAACACATGATCAAGCATACATGTTAGATCAACAGACCTCTCTTCTCCAATATGATATAGAGAAAAATCATTATCAGATCTATGACAACTGGGATAAGAAAGAAAATGTTTTGGATCAGCCACTTGTTCTTCTTCAATCAGCGAGCCATGGTCTTGAACATCATACTCATTCCTTGTGGTGATATTTTAAATCGTCTCTTCCACTGAACTTACCAAAATGTCGATCTTTACCTCTAAATATTTCGATTCCTTTGGATCTATGTTCTTCATCTTTTCTTCCTTCAACGTTTCCCTTCTGATCAGCAGATTAGCCTCTACATCTACTACATTGTTCTGCATCTCTTCAAGTGTTTCAAGGTTCCTTTCTCTCAATTGAAACTCCATTTCCGGATCAAAGGCTTCCAGATAATTCAAAAAAGTTGAATAAGGAGGAGGTCTTATATTAAGAGGCATTGAAAAATAATATTGGTTAAATCTAGCATAAAAATTTTATACTGTCTGCCCAGGCTACCTTTTCAGCTAGTTGTACTCTTATAGAATCAAGAAAGGGATCTATCTGACCACCCACTTGTCGAGGAAAAATTTGACAAATTGTTGGAAATATGAGATGCTCGCATCAAGTAGGGTTTTGAGCCAACTGTTGACTTTGCCTTGCAAAGAAAGAGCAAAAAGTCTAATACTGACATCCTCTTCAACAACTTCAAAAAGGTAAGGAAAAGACTGAAAATTTAATACATGTCTCTCCATAGTGATGTTGTCACATTCACCATCAAATATTGGTCCATATAGGTAATGATTTTTAGGGAACGCATGGAATATAAGAGGTAAAATCAAAGGCTTGTATCTATCAAGAATTTTACAAGGTATAGGAGTATATAAAAAAGTTGTATAATTATTTTTGATTGGCTTATTAGTTTGAAGATGGTCATCATAAGATTCGGAAGAAGGGTCTTGATCATGATCAAAAGCATGCGAATATTTTGTATTCACAATCTTCAAAGGGAAGGAATCACATGTAGGTCTAGGATATTTTCTCAAATACAGTATACTTTGTAAAGCCTTCTTAACATTCTCTGGAAAAGAGAAGAAATAATTTATAACAAAGAACATAATGTCTTGGATGAAATTCCAACTTGAATACTTGATCTTTCCATATTGTCATTTCATGTTTTTGCTGGTAGGGTTCATCCTCTAGTGGAGTCCTTGGATCTGATCTCGAAACTAATTTAGAGTCGCCAGGTGAATGAATTTATCCTTCTAGTGTCTGATCATTGTCGACCATCAACAATCAGATCTGAACTTGATACATTTTTTTGAGAAACATAAAACTATGTTCCCTAGTATGGTCACCACTATGTTATCACATGTATTGAACCTCACGCTGAAGGAAGGCAATGCTAGGGTAACCACAAACCACGCTTAGCCAAGTAGCTAACCCTACTAGGCTAGGAGAGGGTTCTCTCCATAAGGATCTCAGCCAAGATGACTGGATCAGGAAAAGGATATTAGGCTGCGTATAATAGGACAAGGTTTGTTTTGATTTTGAAAAGGTTTGGCTGGATCAAGAGGAGCCAAACATTTAGGGCTAGGGAATTAGGTCAACATTGTAGGGTGTTCAATGGGGAAAGGTAGGCATAAGTTTTAGCACTCTAGGGTTTGATGGGTGAGGTGTTTTAAGACTGGTGAAAAACTAGGAAGAGAATGTGACTACCATGGATCCTTCCAAGGTTGTAGAAAACATATAATGGTGAATAATTCCCCAAAGAAGAGTAGTGATGTTATGAATTCTGCCTATCAAGCTTGAAATAATTCACTTAGAAGCAATGAAATGGTTAATGAAGTACACAAAATATATTAACATATGATCACAAGAGAATAAACTGAACTAAAACTCCATACCACATGGATCCCAAATAAATAGCTACAATTTTTATTAATCTCCTGCTAAACTGCTACAAAATGATGTACCATCAAGGCATTAGCATCCAACTGAGTCCAACCCTTTACAATGAGAAAGAAGAAGAAGATATAGGCTTTGTTTCAACCTCCTCCAATCCTCAGGGGTCGAGTCCCTAAGATGAGGAGCTAATCTAACCAACTCTGAACAAGAAACAGGAATATAGGCATCTTAACAACTTGCCTCTAAAAGTGAGAAACTGATTCATTTGAGCTCAAATTGAATTTAAATATAATGAATCCACCCTCTACTACTAATTATCCATCATATTTACAAGCCAAGTCATCATTTACCATAGTAAAACATCCTCCATGATAGAAAATCCATGAACACAGTCAAAACATAGAAAAATAGCCATCCTGTGCAAAATTTGCCATACACACAGTGCCACTGGCCCAATGCCCAATGCCACTTTCAGGTCCTCTTTGGAGGCCTTTTTGACATCCAAATTGAGCTCATGATAGCTCATTAGAAAGGTACACAAGCCTACTTTCAAAAACGCCTAGAATGTATTCATTTGAAGCTCATTTGACCCCTCAAACATTAATTCTGCCAAGACTGCTTATGTGTGTCCAAAAAGTGGCAGAAAGGTCATTTTTAGGGTGGTTTTTAACTTTTTGGTGGACCAGTTCTACCTAAAAAACTTAGAAAATCCATAAGATGCATGTACTCATCACTCTAAATCTAGAAATACAAGACATTTTTCCATTGGATTCCCCTAGTAAAAGTGCAGCGCCAGTGGCACTACGCGTTGAGCCTGATTTTCTATGTGTGCAATTTCCAAAATTTGCAAAAAACAAAAAATCCTCCAAACCTGACAAAAATTGGTGAGCAACACCACCATCAAGCATCTTAATGAGCCAAGGAAGCTCGAACAAGAAACCTCAGCCTAGCCTCCTCTTTTTTTCCCTTTAGAGCCTGCCTTAGCCTAGCTTTCATCTTTTTGACCCTCATGTTGCAAATTTTCCTTCGGGTCCTGTAGTGGTAGGCCATGTGCCTGATCATCCGATTGTCCCTATTGGCCTTCTGAAATAGCTTCTCTAGGTGTAAATTGAATCTTTCAAGCCAAATCTTTCTATCATCCTCAATTTCCTTTTCAATAGGATTCAAAGTGACTGGTGCCTCCTTGTCACCTTGATGTTTTATCTTGAGAAGTTCCAGCTCCATGAGGACCTGCTTGCCTCTCAACTACTTGTGCTCTTGTTCCAAATATGTGATGATATGAAAATGAGATCTTAGACTAATATTAAGGTATTACAGACTCATGTGCATGGATTTTCCTATATTACTTAGTGCAACGGATCGATAAGATTGCGAATAATATAGATAATGAGCAGTTAGAGAAACATAATAGACAAACACACATAACAAAGCAAGTTTAATATGGAGTTCACCCAAAAATATTGGGCTATGTCTCCTTATCCTTCCTTCAGTGGTGACCTCTCTATTATGTCCTCAAGAGCAGAGTTTTACAAAATGTAAGCTCAAATTGAGTTTCAAAACAATAGATACAAAACATCAGGAGTTTGCTTGAATCTCTCAAGCCTATGTGAGTACACAGACTCTCCCTCTCACTCTCTGTCTATTTCTTTTCTCTATCTCAGCACTACTTTCTTATGTCTCTGTCATTTAGTGGATTTTAAGCCATTCGGTGTTGTCTATTCGTTTCCTCTTCTAGGCTCTCTGGTTTCCGGCCTATGTCCGCTCAAATTCCCTCTGAGCATTAAACAATCACTGTTAAACGTCTTTGGGTATGGTGGCCACCTATTTTGTAATGGAATGGACCATTGACACCGTTGAAATCCCCAGAATAGTCATTCTCTATTTACATAGAGAAATACACAAAAGCACTAGAAAATTTGCCAAATTGTCATTTAGGGGACCTCAAATATTATCATTTTTGCCTTATAACTCCAACGGGTCTACCTTTGTATCGCTATCGCATGTCCATCATTGATAGCATGATTGAGATTCATTTCGGGCAACTGATGCATACAGAGGTTACCCTTCCGAAAAGGTGGTTTTCTCAAGCTACGTGTCGGCCAGTGGATGCGATCGGGCAGAGCCCATCCAATACCACTTACCACCTAAGGCCTGCCCGAAATCCCACTCATTATAGAACTCAAATGAGATAAAACTGCATATATATCCCTTTCAGGTCCATTTTCATCACATTTGGATTCCTTTGCATTTCGTTTACTTAATGAGAATGCGAAATACACAGAAAAATTCGTTTTCCATAACTCAAAACATATGAAATTTCATCCATAATCCTATCGGGTCTAGCTATCTCAGTCACATATGTTATCGGCCCCGCTCCCTTGCATTGCTTTAATGCGATATTGCAATATCGCAATTTCACATCGCATAGTCCTCTGGCCTTTGGTAAGCACTCCTTTGTATTTTGTCGATGGGATATTGTGAGTTAACCTGGGTCATCTATCTACGCGCTTGATCGATGGTCCTCGTTGACCCATGTTTATTGATGTCACAACTTTCACAGGATTGCCTCTGATATCTTTCGCTTGCCATCTCCGATTGCGATATGATGATCGGACCTGGACTATTGATTGGCTAGATTCGATGGCTCCTGTGCATCATTGTTCAAGCCCCCGATAAATTTGTTTTTCACTGTTTCTTCATGTTTTTTAGGCCTAATAGTGTAATATGCCATTTTTATAAGTTCATTCTTTAGCGATAGTTTTTGATTTTGAAGAAATAGGGGATTTTTAGGATCCATTTTGGATCACACCTTCCCACTTAAAAATCTTTTGGACCATCAAAAGTTGGTTTTTAAGCATCAATAAAGTGAGGATATAAATTCCTCACTTGTCCAATTTCTATCCATCTTGCATTGCTTGTGTTTGAACCTTTGAGTCAAATTCTGAGGTACTCAACATCCCCTCTGCATGTAGTTCTCACCTTCCTATCCAGAACTGTGTCTTCCTACAACTCATTAACATATTCAGGCAACAGATCATCAATAGAAGGCAATTGACTTTTCTCTTCAGGAAATTCAATCAATGAAGGTTGATATAGTATCAAGTTCTCTGCATTAATGGCTGAATAGATATGCATATAAGCTAGCAAATCAAGGCAAAAAGCATTTTCACCAATTTTCTCAAGTATCTTGAAAGGCCCATACCTTATCGGCTTCAGCTTCTTACCTTCACCTTGCATTTTGTCTTTGCTGATGTACAACCAGAGTTGATCACAAACTTGGAAGTTGTGCTCAATTCGATGCTTGTCATGCCTTGCCTTGTACTTGGCCTGGCTTCTTTCCAGCTGTTCCTGTACTGCCTGGTGAATTTCTTGGATATGTTCAATGAACTTGGCTGCTTTGTCCACATCATTGTGTCCATCAAATGATATGTCTTTACTAAAGACAAAATCCAAGGGAGACTTTGGTGTAAAACCAAAACAAGTCTCAAAAGGAGATCTTTGAGTAGAAGATTGCTTAGCACAGTTGTAAGCATGTTGTACATAACAAAAACGTTCATCCCTAAGCTTGGGATGTTTACTGCAGTAGCCACTGAGCAACTAGATCATTTTCCCATTGACCACCTCTGTTTGGCCATCTGTTCATGGATGAAATGTTGTGCTCTTCTTCAATCTAGTGTCCATCAATTCCCACAGAATTGACCAAAACTTCCCAACAAATTGGGAATCTCGATCAGATACAATGGAAGTGGGTAACCCAAAATGAACCCATACATGTTGAAAGAATAACTTCGTTGTTTTTTCAGCTGTAATCTGCTTGTTACAAGGTATTAAAATACACATTTTGCTAAACCTATCCATAATAACATATAAATAATCATGACCTTTTCTAGATTTTGGAAATACCCCAACAAAGTCCATGGAAACACTTTCCCAAGGACAACAAGGAACTAGAAGTGGAGTGTACAAGCCTAATTTTCTATTACTGGGCTTGCTTGTAGCACACATGGTACACACATTAATTATCTAGAAACTATTTCATGCATTCTTTGCCAATAATAGAACCTTTGTGGTTGTGCAACTATTTTACTTACACCAAAATGACCTGATATAAGAGAAGTATGTGCTTCTCGGATTATGTTAACTCTTTCAGTTTGTGGAATGCATAACTTTCCCAAATGATGCAATGGCTAGTCCTTAAAATAATAATCCAATTCTCCTACTTGTTTTCCATGACTTAAAGTTGCATATGCATCTTTAAAATCTATATCTTAAGCATATTGTTCAATGTAGCTTTCATGCATTACTGAGTTATGCTTAAGTATAGTAGATGCATTTATGTTTGGTCTAGATAACATATATGCAACCTTATTGTGCATTCCCTTCTTATATTTGATGACAAGATGAAACTGCTGTAGAAAACCCATCCACCTATAGTGTCTTGATTGCTGCAATTTAGTTTGTGAGCGCAAATACTGAAGTGGTTGATGATTTGTATGGATGATTGTTTCTTTGCCCATTAAGTAATGTTTCCACTTTTTAACACTTTGTACTAATGCATACAATTATTTATCATATGTGGGATAATTAACTACTACAAAATTAAATGTCTCAGAATGATATCATATGGGTTTACCGTGTTGCATGAAAACTACTCCCATGGCATAGTCACTGGCATCTGTTTCGATCTCAAATGGTCGTTGAAGATCTGGTAGTGCTAGTATTGGTGTTGTACTAATTTTTTCTTTTGAGTCGAAGGCTTTCCGTTTGTTTCCACCCCACTAAAACACCTTGCTCAATCCTGTTAAAGCATGTAAGGGAGTTGTAATCAAGGAAAAGTTAGCAATAAACTTTCTCCAATATTGTGCTACTCCTAGGAAGCTCCTAACCTCTGTAGCATATTTGGGTTTAGGCCAATTCACAATGACTTCAACCTTAGAGGGATCTATCTTCAATTCACCACCCCCTACAACATGACCCAAATAATTTAAAGACGTTTTTCCAAATTCACATTTTGATAACTTCACATAGAGATTTCTCTTTTCAAAATATCTAAAGTCTTCTTTACATGCTTCAAATGTTCTTCCCATGTTTTACTGAAAACAAGAATGTCATCTAAATATACAATTACACAATCATTAATAAAAGGTTGAAGTACATCATTCCTAACTCTCATGAAAGTGGTAGGAGCGTTAGCTAAGCCAAAAGGCATAATCGACCATTCATACAACCCTTTCTTTGTTTTGAAAGCACTCTTCCATGCATCTTGTTCTACTACTCTGACTTGATGATAGCCACTACACAAGTCTAACTTGGAAAAGTAAACTTCTTCTTTCATCTGATCTAATAGATCATCAATGTGAGGAAGAGGATAACAATTCTTGATCGTTATTTTATTTAGTGCTCTGTAATCAATGCACATCCTCCACGAACCATCTTTCTTTCTCACCAACACGATTGGATATCCACATGGTGATGTGCTTGGTCTTATGAACCATTTATCGAGCAGCTGTTGTACCTGCTTCTTGATCTCTGCATTCTCTAAACCGAATAACCTTTTATACCTATGGTTGTGACTGTTGTTTCATCACCTGAGTCTGACCCCAAGTCTTTCTGAATAGCAACAACAGTCTTCTTCTTCTCACCACTGAAATTTTTGGGTTTCAGCTCCAAATGCAAAGACCAGCAGTGTTCATCATCGTGACCATCCTTCTTGCGGTGAGTGCATGAAGGTTTGTCTTTTTGTACAGCGTTTTCCTTCCTCTCCTTCCATTTTAGCTTCTTCTTTTACTTGTTCTTGCTTGCAGAGGGTTTTGATGATCCCCCAATATCTGGGTTCACATTCTTGCCTCTAGCCTCTAGATGTGTAACCTGAACTGATGCATCATCTAGGCTAGTGGGGTTAAACATGAGAATGGTGTGCGTCAATAGCTATGTAGACCACCTATATACTTCAACAAAGTTTTAGGTGAGTCTGGAGAAATGCTGAGAGTTAAAGCTATTTTTCTAAATTCCTGGGTATATCTTTGTACACTTGGGCCCTTTAATTGATGAAGAGTTTGCCAACTCATCATTGCTTGTTGCATATAAGCTAGAGGATATAACTGTTTTTTAATGGCAGAAAAAAATTCATTTCAGGTAGAAATAATTTTACCATGCTTCTTCAAATTAGCTTGTGTCCTGCCTTCCCACCACACTAGTGCAGTTCCTCCAAGGCAAAGGCTAGCCAGCTGAATCTTTCTCCTCTCTGAATCAATGTTCTATACCCTAAAATATACATCAATTTGTCTAATCCAGTTATCTAGATTTTCTGCATTTAATTCTCCATCATAAATTTGCAAATCAAACTTTACATCTAATTTAATCAAAGATGTTTTCTTCTTTTTATTTTTAGGGCTAGAAGGAAGTGATAGTGGAGGAGATGATGGAGGAGGCTCTTCCCCTTCCCCTTTGCCCACTGGATCAATATCTAGAGAAGGCTCCCCTCCTCCTTTTCTTTGTTTGGGTGTTGAGGTGCTTTCACCTCGACCCTTCTTAAATTCTCGATACATTTCTTCTACCATGGCTCGCATGGCCATAAAGTATTCCATGGATTAAGATTTTGATTCCAATGGGACTTCTATGGCCATTTTCCTCTCAAAGTAGACTCTTCCAATCTTTGGATTAGTCTCAACAAGCTCTCCTTCTCCTAGTTTGAGCTTTGACATAGTTAGCATTCAACAATCTATCATAAGCTTGTATAACCTTAGCAAACCTAAAGCTCTGATACCAATTTATCTGAAAATGAGATCTTAGACTAATATTAAGGTATTATAGACTCGTGCATGGATTTTCCTATATTACTTAGTGCAACAGATCGATAATATTGGGAATAATATAGACAATGAGTAGTTAGAGAAACATAATAGACAAACACACATAACACATCAACTTTAATATGGAGTTCACCCAAAAATCTTGGGCTACGTCTCGTGGTCCAGCCTTCAGTGGTGACCTCTCTATTATGTCTTCAAGAGTAGAGCTTTACAAAATGTGAGCTAAAATTGACTCTCAACACAAAAAATACAAAACAACAGGAGTTTGCTTGAATCCCTCAAGCCTCTTTGAGTACATATACTCTCCCTCTCACTATCTGTGTTTACTTTGTCTCATCACTGCTTGCTTCTGTCTTTATCATTTAGTGGCTTTTAAGCCATTCAATGTTGTCTATTTGTTTCCTCTTCTGGGCCTCTGGCTTCCGGCCTTTGTTTTCTCAAATTCCCTCTGAGCGTTAAACAATCACTGTTAAACATCTTTGGGTATGGTGGCCACTTGTTTTGTAATGGAATGGACCATCGACGCCGTTGAAATCCCCAGAATAGTTTTTCTCTTTTTAGATAGAGAAATAAAAAAATTATGGGACAATCCACCAAACTACCATTTACCGGACCTGAAATATTATCAATTCCACCTTATAACTCCATTGGGTCTGCCTTCATATCGCTATCGCATGCCCACCATTGATCTGAGTGATCTTCATTTAACGGTTGAGATTCATTTCGAGTGGTTGATGTGTACAGAGGTTACCCGCCTAAAAAGACAGTTTTCTCAAGCCACGTGTTGGCCAGTGGATGGGATCGGGCAGAGCCTGTCCAATACCTCTTACTGCCTAAGGCTCGCCTGAAATCTTGCTCATTACAGAACTCAAATGAGATAAAACTGCATATATATCCCTTTCAGGTCTGTTTTCATCACAGCGGGTGCATTTCCTTTGCATTTAATTTATTTAACAAAAATGAGAAATGCATAGAAAAACCCATTTTCCAGAAGTCAAAACATATGAAATTTCATCCATAATCCTATTGGGTCTAGCTATCGCAGTCACATTTGTTATCGGCCCCACTACTTTGCATTTCTTTGATGCGATATTGCGATATTGCAATTGCACATCGCATAGTCCCTGGGCCTTTGGTAAGCGCTCCTTTGTATTTTGCTGAAGAGATAATGCGAGTTAACCTGGGTTGTTGATATACGTGCTTGATCAATGGTCCTCGTTGACCTGCGTTGATCACTATCGCAACTTTCACATGATTTCCTTCGATATCTTCCACTTTTTGTCTTCGATTGCAATATGTTAATCAGATCTAGACTGTTGATCGGCTAGATCTGATGGCTGCTGTGCATCATTGTTCAAGCCCCCAATAACTTTGTTTTTCACTGTTTCTTCATGTTTTTCAGGCCCGATAGTGTAATTCGCGATTTTGATAAGTTCATCCTTTTGCGATAGTTTTTTATTTTGAAGACTTAGGGGGTTTTTAGGATCCATTTTGGATCATGTGATGACATACTTGGCTCTCTCCAAATTTTCCATCAATTCTTAGAATTGAGTCTCCTTTTCCTGTATGATGATGTCCTTTATTGTTCTTTCATCTTGAGCCTCTGAGTTAATTGTCTCTATGCCATGATGAATATAATGTTGTTCTGGCTCCTCATGCTCCATCAAATCAAAGTCTCTTTCCTCCTTATAATAGTCTCTATCTTCTCTGTTCATGTTTGCAAATGTTGAGGTTGTTAACTCATAGAAAAGGGATGAAGGGAATGAGTAAGAGTGATTTAGGAGTGGGGGAATGGGAAATGACCTTGTGAGGTATTTTGGTGGGCTATAAAATGAAGGGGAGGGTATGAATCATGAAAATGGTGGAGAGGGGCTTAAATCCTTTTTTGAAACATAACTTCTGGGATGAAGGATGAGGGGGTATAGAATGTTATGGAGTGATATAGGGAAGGGGTTTAGGGTTTCTAGAATGTAATTGAGGGAGAAACTAGGGTTTCACATTTGTCATGGTAAATTCCTTCAAACACGTCAATTTCCAACTTCAATGATGAGGTATAGTGAGGGAACTTACTTGTTTGAGAGATGAGAGGGTGCCTTGGGAAGTTTTTATGAAATTTGAGGCTTTTTTGGTCTTTGCTACTCAATGCGCAGTGCTAACTACAGACGCGCAACACTGCCTCTCAACACACAACATAGTGTAATTTTGCAGTGTTGAAACCTCCCAACATGCAGCGCCCAGCTCAGACGTGCACCGCCACCTCCTGAAGACACAACACTACTTCAATCCGGCTTTTGACTACCTACTCGGTTTCCAAATTAGGCTTGGGATAGATCGTTGAAATTTTTCAATTTGGAGCTCATTTTCCCTGTCAAAAGCTCAATCTCCCAAGACTTGTCAAAATGTGCAAAATGAGGTTGCCAAAATGTAGAGTGCTATTGGAGTCAACTTTGGGAGATCATGCTCAACTCCAAATTGAGCTCATGATAGCTCATTGGAAGGCTCTCTGTGTCTAATTATCATTGGACTCGTCAATAAAGTCTTTTGGACATTCCCTCTAGGAGAAATTGTTGACACCTAATCATCAAGATTGGGTGAATAAATGTAATTGATGTAAATAAATAATAAGAAATATGAATAGTCATCGAGAGATGAAGTGAACAGTCTCTCCCTCATGTATATAATAAAGACCAACTTGAAGGAATAAGATATGAATTGATTTGGTGGAGTTATTGCCTGGCCTGACATGGTATCAGAGCCCACTCCTTTTTTTGCATCTCCTTTTAGTCTTGTAACTCCCTTCTATCATTTTTTATAGTCTATCCACTACCCCCTCCATAGTTGTTGCCCACTAAACACTGCCACTATTTAAATGCTACCCATTATATACTATTATTTGCATAATCTCTGACATTATTCTTCACCTTCGCCTCCGTGTGCTTTGACTCTTTTGCCTTCGCAACCGAATTCAAAACTCTTGTAGTCGATAGTGCCATGGCCAAAGACACGTCTCTCTATTGTACTCTTAAGTGTCTCCATTGTTATTATTATCATTAGCATTGTTGAATTCTAGAATGGTGGTCTGGCAAACCTCTGACAGGGTCTTTGATTCCTGGGATGTGCACTGATTTCTTTGTATTTCCTTGCTCGCTCTCCCTCTTCGGTTTTTCTTGTCATTTTTTCATACCTAAAATTTTTGTGGGATATCATTCTTCTCACAAAGATACTTGGCCCCAGTATCCCTCTACTACACTCTATTCCTGTGACAAATTTCATTTTCATACTGGATTATAACTTTGATGTTGCATCATTTGTTACGTTGATAGCACAATGGGAATGTTGTTGAGTGGTGGTTTG
>APFE030113400.1:0-11926 GCA_000404065.3 Pinus taeda | reverse complement strand
AACATATAAACAACTGAAAACTGTAAATCACTTTAAGAATATAAGCAGAAATGGCCAAGAGATAAAAGTACCATTTATAACTAATCCTACTCATAAACTTCAAGCAAAAACGATTTATCTCTACTTGTTCTAACATCTACTAAGAGTACAAAAGTGCAACATCAGTAGCAGACATCAAATGAAAACATTAATAAATCTCGATCCATCCATTCATCAAAAACTCCTCTGAGGGTGCAGAAGTGCATGTTCTGAGGACAAGTTTTTGACAAATTTCTGGACCCTTCTCTAAATGCCTGAGAAGGGTTTAAATACTGCTAGCTAATTAACTTAATTACATAAATTTAGGATATGGTTTTAAATGACCGCCCTTCTGATAAAGCAAAACTATTTCTAAAAATTGAATCTAATTCTAAACTATTTCTGTATTTGCCCCTTAGTGCTGCAAGCATGCAACATTCGACTGGGAAGAGTCGGTTGGTCGCCTTCCGTTTTCGTTTGAGCTATAAAAATAGGAATAACAAGCGCTGGCACCACTTTCTGGTGAACTAGAAGATATTTTCGAGAATCTTCCTCTGGCTGGGTGTATTTGCTACGTGTATACTTGGTAATGACCCAAATTTCTCTCAAACTGATTCTGCTTTTGCTATTTCGGTTTCCGGCCTTATGAATGACTGAAAAAGTTAGGGACTTTACTCTCTGAATAATTTTCTGCATCGAAAACTGCCTCCGTTCTTTATTCTGAGCTTTTCTGGTGCGTAAGCTTCAGGGTTTTTTGTAAACATGCTGCTTTTGTGCGCCTTTGACTCTGAGCTTTAGGTGGCCTATTGACATCATTATCTGTTGAGTGATACTTTGGAATCTGTGGTCTTGTCGCATGCGACATCCATTTCTGAAGGGATCTCTTCTCTGTTCTCCGAGCATTGATGCTTTCCCCTTTTCCTTAGATGTGTCCTGCACATTGCTTCATGTTATTTCCTGTCTTACAGTTTACGCAAAGGAAAAGTGTAATGATAATAAAGATTGACATGAAAGATTTAAGCTCTTATGAATGCATAATCATGACATCCATAGCAAACTGACTCTTCGAAAAACACAAGACTGTCCTTCCTGAATACTTTGGCGTACAATCATTAATTTCTTTTAAGGCGTGCGCCCAATTTTGGTTAATGGACAACTTTCCTTGAATACTACGCCAAGGAAAATTCACGATGGGCGATTTCTGTGACTCACATCGCAGCATCATGGATCGCGTCCTCAAGATGTGTCATCGCAAAAAATCATGATCGCGAATTTTTGCAAATCGCATTTATCGCAGATCACAACATTTATTCATTCATTCACTGTGTGCTACTTACGCGATGTTGCGATATGCGATGTCGCATATTGGCCATCGGAGATTTCTTAAGTTTTTTCATTTAAGAGCGCTTCATAATGAATGCGATGCGATGAATTTCGCGTCTTTTCTTCACAGTTTATTATGCTCATAAGAAAACGTTTCATTCTATTTTCGCGATGCGATAAAGTTTTAAGGAGTCAAATACAAAAATTTTCATAAAATGTTTGTTTGGATTTTCTATTAAGGGTCCCCATTTGCTTGGTGTTATTGCTAATATCAAACAAAGAGGGGTGTTGTTGGTGGCCACAACAGGTGCCTAGGGATGGAAGCAATATCCAGAGCAGGGAATTCATCAAAATAATACCTCTTATTAGGCTTACACATATAAATTATGTATCAGTCACCAAGGGGGAATTAGAAATGGCTAGAGAGGTGCTTGCCTCACCCTACAAGAATTGACCTTAAAGTTTAACGAAGAACTAGGGTTTTGTTCTTTCAATGGAGTCGTCATAAGGATATATCAATGATGTCATATGGGAACAAGATTCATGTTTCGTGTTACTAGAAATGACATCAAAAATGTTTCTACACAAACTAGCAGGCCTAGTAGATAGGCTAAAGCTAGAGGGCACAACAACACCTTGGGACAAAGGCCCACTGTCACCACAAGCTATGTCCCCATCTCTTATCCAATTTTCACCAATGGAAGGAGTCCTAGTATCCTTCATTCATGATAGATGTTTTTAGGATAGGTTCTAAGTGAGGCAAGGTGATTCATTCAATGGAAAGGCTCAATAAAGAAGCAAGCTTTGGGAGAAGATAGAAAAGGATTTCCATGAAATATCCCTCGGTAGGAACTCTATACGAGACCTAGGGTTGATCTATTTGACAAGGTAAGAGTTCATTGAAGGTCAAGATAGTTAAGAGAAAAGGTCTTGAATGATATTTTCAACAAGTACTAAAGAAATTGACCTTCAAAGAATCCCTAAGTTAAATTATTAGCTTCTAGGGATCCCTCTTGACGTGATAGTTAAGGCATCAATTATATTGAAATTTCACTGTAAAAATTAGTTCAAAACTAGAGGATGTGAGGGATACAATGAGGAATAATATTGTTCGGATCAAATCCAAAAATCCCCCCTCCCTAAAATTTGGAACCAAGCCCTAAATGGCCTCCTTATCCTTAAAGGGATGAGAAAAAGAGAAAGAAGAGGTGATTAACAAATGATTTTTCAATTATAATGTGATCACCGAGGATTTCTAACTAGTGCCTTTCTATTGGGAGGATTGGAGTCAAAATGACCTTGATTTAGGAACTTCACTCTTCAAGGAGTCCTAGGAATAGCTTCGCATGTCCTAATAGAGACAACTACATGTGTATTCTAGATATTTATACTCCATCGTAAAGACTAATGGATTTTCTTGGATGTAATAAAACAACCTCTAGGAACATTCATTCATTCATCATCCTATGAGTAACACATGAAATTTTTTCCAATAGTATCAAGGCCTTAAACAATTTTTATGAATTAGGGCACAATAATAACCATAAGACAAAAAGTCCATGCATTAAGCATTCATTAGTTAATAAATATAACATTAAAAGGAACTTATAAGACAATGAAGAATATATCCATCCATCAATTTTCCAAAGAGAAGCTCCAAGAGGGATAGAGAAATTTTTCCAAACATCAAAATGCATTTATGCATCCAAAATCACTCCATAATTGCAAGTCTGACTTCTCAAGAAGATATAGCAAAAATCCAAAGTGTGATGATCAATACAAATGAGGCTTTACTTATTTATATGAGCCTTTACAAGTTCTAATTAGTCTAATGAGCCTCTAAATTTGCTCTAATGTGCAAAATAATACTAACGTTTAGTGACAAGCCCACCAAATAGTTCATGTGTGAATGATAAGTCATCCCAAGAGGGCCGAATTAGCGAGAAATGGAGTATAAAGGGCCATTGGAAGGCCAAAATGATTCCTCAAGGTGCCTAGATGAAGAGGAGGGCTCCATAAATTATGATCAATTTGGTGGTCCCTTGATTTCCAAGAAAAACATTGTGTGGTGCTCCCAAGTGACTATGGGGCATAATCAATGGTATCATGGGTCTCCAAGTGGCTCCATAACAAGTCTATGCTCCATCAGTGAGGGCTAGAGGATGACACATGCACTCCCATGTCTCTCTGAAAAAGACAAAACCTCATATGGGCCCTAGATCAGCTACCAAGTGTTGGGTGCAAATGTTTGGCTGACTAGGAAATGTGGTCCAAGTGTATCTTCATCTCTGTATGGTTGGGGCATGGACAAGCAATGTGTATTAATTAAGAGGCCCATGCTGTGGAAATGAATGCCATGTTGTGATGGAGGCCCATGTCTCTCAATGCTCACCCTACAAATGTCATTATGACCCTCTGAAGGCTTTTCACCCCATATAAGGAGACCAAATCCAAGATGAAGAACCACCTGCAATCCTGTATAAGATCCAATGCATCCCCTCTCCTTCCAGTGCAATCAATCATTAGTGAAATTGAGTAAATAAGCTTGCTAATGAAGGGCATAAGTGGACACTTCTTAGTGGCATGCCTTTCCAAATGGGCTTTAAAATGTATAGGTGTTACCTTGCTCGACAAGAGAGGTTAGTGAAGGACTCTATTAAGTGGTTTCAACCTCTAAGGGAGTGAAAGGTCCTTGGTACATCCATTAAATTGAAGGTGTCATGTGAAATAATGAGGCAACATAGTGGGGAAAAAGGGAAAGCTCCAAGCCACATGCGATGGTACAAGGGTAACTATGATGAGGGAAGCCCACACCTTGGGTGTATGAATGTAGGAGGGAGAAATCGTGGTACATGAGTTATCCCTGACTTTGTTTTTGCACCCTTCATTATATGCCTTTTTCCTTTCATTGTTTTTTCTTTCTTTTACCGCTCGGGGCTCTAGGGGATGAGAGTATGATGCATATGATGTAACAATGATTAACCCCCTAAGGTTGGGAAGTTCATCACCCACCAAGGGTTGGGACAGTCATGGGTTCCTTAATGATACAAGAGGCACTCATAGGGGCCCTAGGAACTAGGGGATGGCCATAGTGACAAGAGTTAGAGCTCATGTTCGACTTTTTACCACGTGCTAAATTTATATGTCCCAACCATATTTTGCATTTTGTGGTGACCATATTATGCTTTTGTCTTTCTTCTTAGCTGCATCAACCTCAAGGGCATCGTTTTAGGTCCAACCAAAAGCATAGACAAGGGGAGGGGGAGGCTAACACCTTGTGGACCCAAATGCGGAAAATGTGAAAAGGGCTTGTAATGAGCAAATGTGAGTGAGATATATGGCATCAAGAAGTGGGACCACACGACCAAAATTTAGGGTTTCCCATGTAGTGGCACTCCTTAAACTAGTAGCTAATAGAGGACATCTCACAGGACTAGGATATAGGATTAACCCCCAAGTTGAGGTAAGGTAACAAGAGTACTATCAAAACACGTGCTTTCCACTGAACCCCCCCACTAATCCATGCCCAAATGTGTGCAGGAGAAGAAAGCATAAACACTCAATTATGAAATGAAAAGCCATACCTTCGAGTTCAAGAGGCCCACCTTCAAACATATGATAATGACAGATGAATGAGGGAAAAATGGATAGCTCAGATGGCATAGAATAATGGCACATCTAGCTATCTAGTGGCTACAAGAGGCCAATGGCTTGTGGTTGAAGACAAATCTAGGAAAAAAATTCTTGTATAGGGGTCACCCACTAGTGGTGGGTAATAGAGCCTATCCTCACTTTCATAATTCAAAGCTTATCATGTGCTAAGGGATCCAAACACTATGGAAAATAGACTAGCAACCAAGAAACCAAGAGAAATTTTGAACCTTGTGGGTGAATGGAACCCAATCATTTCATTTGGTTCCATGAATGACCCCTAAAAATATGACATTAACTATTTTTACCTATCAATCAAAAGGGACATGAAGAAATAGAAATAGGTTGGTGGCGTGAGCATGATAACTAAGGGAAAACACACAAGATAGAGTGGAATTAGGACCACATCACATGGAGTGTGATTGAGGGTGGTCTCATACTTAAGTCATGACATGTCATCCTTCCTTAACTGTGTAAGGAGAATGGGGCAATATTACACCAGGGTAGAAAGGGAATTTAATTTAATGTGGAAACTTGAAGGAAGAATGCGGTGTTGCATCATATAACATAAATTTCCAGTCATGGAGGAATTTGGGATGAGGAGTCTCCCCCATGTAAAATTAATGAAATTCCTTTGCAGGCTACACAATTTGATGAAGAATTTAATTCTAAATAGAATGGCATGGATAAATGTGGATGGATCTTTGTTCATTTCCATTGGACATTGTTTAGAAAAAGTATTCAGGTCAATGGAAACATTTCTTAGGATATGCAAGGCTCAAATGAAATTATAAAGTATTGAAACAATGCCAAGGATTGTGGGATAACACACAAGTGTTGAGAAATCTAGGGCATTAGCATTGTGTGATTTCTCTTCCATTAGTGACTACTTTTGAATGCTTTTTACTTGATTAGATTAGGATCTTCTTTACATTATATTCTTAGCATTCTTCTTCATCAAACAGTAACCAACGCATGAACATAAATAGGAAAGAGACACAACATGTAGGCTATGATCCAGGGAAAAACCTCTCACTCTTTGAGAGGAAAACCCACAAAAATTCTTATAGATATTCCAATTGAAGAATACCAAGACCAAGACCCTTGACCTAATAGCCACTCCAAGTCCAAGACACAAGTCCTCTTCCATCTCTTCGATTACTCTTTCTTGGTTTCTTCTACTTTACATTACATGAGATCATTGTAGTCACTGAGGTCATTGTCATGATACAAACCTTTTCTTCAATAGTAGCAACGAATCCTGAAGCCATACCATAGTTACTAAATTCTGAGAGAATACTAAGACGTCCTATCACCGAGATCTTCTTCTGTCATCTGAAATTTTGTTGGTTCAGAAAAGACTATCACTGTCCCTTCTTCACATTCTTAACTAGGCATCTGAACTTGTCACATATTCATTGTCATTGTAATCTAAACCTTAAAGGGATCTGACTCCCTTTACCATTACAAAATTGTAGCCTTCTAATAGTAGTATTCACCGAGATGAACATATGTATTAGAGGAGATCTGAGTTGCTACCAATCACCAAAATCAGAGACATGTGAAGTTCTGGACTGTGATTTTCCATCCGAACTTTTCACTATGATTACCCATTGAAAACTACATAAGTATCCAAAATTTTGAACTGTCCTTATGCGAAGATCATACCCACCTATTTATAGTGGTTTTTCCATCCTATTAAGCCAACAGGAACCATGTGAACCAATGTGTCTTCAGAAGTAAGCCGATGTGATATTTACTTCGTTTGGAGGCTGACTTCAAGAGAGGAGGATTGTACTTGTCTTTGACTTTAATTAGATCGTATATATATAATATATATTTTATATAATATATGACACATGGTCAAGAAGAGATCTTCATACATGAAATTAATATTTTGACCTTAATGAAAAATCCTAATTCTCTCAATGGGATCCACCTAAAATAAAATCACTTGCTCATGAAACCCATGAAGCAAGGCTTACAAAAATAATTTTATTTCTTTTATTACATCAATTACAAAAGTCACAATTACATGTCATTATGAAGACCAAACCTAGTTACACTTTTCAACACTCCCTCTTAACTAGGGAAGTATTCATAATGGTACTCAGTAATTCTCAATCTGGAGATTTTATCATAAGAAGAATTCAGATTTGTAACTCATTTTTATAGCATCATATCAAGCAACATTGTTATATAGAAAGGCCTTGACTAACATCTCTATCTCTCCATAAGATCAGAGCATAATGCTAGTGATACCAATGATTTATAGAGATACTCATCATTGTCTCTCTAGGAACTTACCTCACCCGGGTTCACTCAGGATATGCTCCATAAGGATTATTCTTTTCTTGGACTCCCTAATCCCATAAAGAATATCAGTCCTCCACGTCTACTCTTAATGTTGGATGCCCTATCTCATCGTCAAAGAGCAGCAAATGCCAAATGATTACACAATCCTCCATTTTGTCTTCCTAGGCGAAGAACATAATGACAGTCTATCTCTCCTTTCCAAACCAGAAGGACATATTTCGTTAAAGGAATGTACTCATTCCTATCACAAAGGAATGTACCTAAGCTCCTTTCTTAGGACTTTTCCAAGTTTCTTCCAAGTAAGAAACTTCTTTTTAGGCTCCCTCTTAACCAGGTACCTATCACAACTCCACATGTGGAGATCTTGAAATAACCAGTTGCTTGAAGAGATCCTTCCTTCGATGTCATGAATTTCTTCTTTGTTAAGGAGTCTTCATCTTTGGGAACTTCTACATGGGGCACATATCATCCATCACTTTTATCCATGAGCTAGTCATGACCTTAACTCATCAGAAAGTGATCCATCAAATTTTCCATTTGGATTTGCTTCATGTCATTCTACTTTCATGCCATATTTTTTGGAAGGACATTACATCCTTCTATATGGTCTTCTTGGAAGTCATTCACAAATATTCCCTTTAATAGTCCTACATAAGCCCAAGCAGATGTTAGTTCAAAAATAATCAATGAACACTTCAAATCAAAATTACCTTTGTGATGATATTTCACCATGACATTTTCCTGTACGTATCAGCGTCCTGTATGCAGATTGACACATCTCCCACATATATTCAGTGTCAAGGGTCGCTATCTTTTTCTAAATTTCATTAGAGTCTTCACATATTTTTGAGACATATTCTAGTCACATCTTCTTGGACTTCAAATGTTGAATGCCTTCTACCATTGTTGCATATTATCATGATCTCTTCTTGTCTCTTCATGAACTTCATTCTTAGGAGCTTCCAATTAGAGTTCCTTAATTGTAGTCAACCACGTCATACATCATATGAGCACATATTATGTTGATTTCATCTAGTGCGACTCATGCCTTCCGACATTATTTCATAGGAGGAGATTCCTTCCCTTTGATCATGCTTCTCAAAATATAAGTAGAGATTTGTATTACCTGCAAACAGAAGACATGACTTTATAATATTAAATACAAGAATACATACCTGATTTACCTTTAGGTCATCTAGGCTTCTTTCAGCAACTTCTTTGATTGAAAATATCTTCAACCCCTTGATCTGATTCATCTCTCATGTCAGCATACCATCATCCCATGAACTCCACAAGTTGGAGTTCCTGATGAAACACTTGCTTCCTCTCTAGATCGGTGAATCCTCCAATGAGGATTCCATCTCACATATCCTTATTCAGAAAATGTTTCCCTTTTAAACTGATGTATGATGAGACTTGTCCTGGATGAATTCTTCCTTTGATCTTTCAATGAGGTCACCAAGAGCTATATCTTTCAAAGTTGACTATCAAACATCTTCATGTTTCCTATGATGATGTCACGAGCTCTTATTTCTAATGCTTCCATGATGCCACGATGCATATTATTATTTATTATAGCCATATCCTATAACATAATATTTAGAAGCTATGTTAAGCCCCTTTGTGAGGGAGACTATCTCATACCTAGTAGAGATCTCTTACTTCCTCTTTTCTTGGATTTCTTCTTTTCAACTTCCTCCAATTCTTTGGTGAGATGGACTTATTTTCTTCTTTTGATATTGTCCCTTTAGGACAATATTTCCTATAAAGTCCATAGTATTTACTTCCATAACATTGAATATCAGTGATGCTCTTCTTTCTTTCTTGAGGACCAAAAGTTTCCAAACTTCCCTTCCTTCTAGCAAATGTTTGAGTCCTTTAACCTTCAACACTTTTTCCCTCGATTTGTCTTCCTCTTTCTTGCATAGAAAACACAAGTTGATGAATGAGGTAACTTTCTTATCCCCATGGACATTTGTTAACTCGTTCATCATTTAGTGCATTTAGAACAATGATGATTATCTTCTTATCATCTTTCCCAGATCTAGCAGTTGAGATCTTGAGAAGATATCCCTTCATTCTTTGATACCTTCGATTTTGTGTAGATAATATCTAAGTCATGTGACCTTCTTATCGCATCTCTAGAGAATATTCTTATGAGCTTATCATATCTCTTTGATGTCTCCAATATTGCTATATGAGGGGACCTCTCATAAGAATCCATTTCCATAAATTTATAGGACACCTTTTTCATTGATGTGTTCAATGACTTTACTTTCTTTGAGGACTATGTATATCCTCCTTTTTCATGCAAGGAATTTCAATGACCCATCCAACTTATATATCTCCTTGCAAAAATGAAGTCATTTTACTAAATTGATTAAAGAATGAAAGATACTTACTTGAAAAGTGAAGATGAAATCTTCTACTTGATCACTTTGTTGATGGTTGAAGAAGATGTATTTGTTACTTCCTTGGATGATATTCTTCAAGGGAAAGGAGATGAGCCTTGCTTGAATGAGAGGGAACTTGTCTCATAGCTTTGAATATGATAATGCCTTCTTGCTTTCAAGATACTTCAACTACTTTGGTAGTGAATGAGTGCAGATCAGAGTTGCTACTAGGGTTTCAGATTTCTTCAAGATGATGTGATCTTCATCTTTAAAGTCCTTCGAGCTACCTTTCTTTGTAGATGAATTGATGAGGGTTTTTTTGGTCTTTTGATGATGATTAGAGGATCCAAAATTTTTGTTGTTGTAGACTACTTCTTCGATCTAGGGTTTTATCCTTTAATGTAGATCTTTATCTTTTGCTTTGATAACCTTTGCCTTGCTTTGATGCCTTTCTTGAAACTTGATCCTTGAGTGTCTCTTTGACTAGATTCCCTTTCTTTGACTTCAACACCTTAGCTCTGATAGCATGTTGAGAAATATAAAGCATTAGCATTATGTGATTTCTCTTCCACTAGTGACTGCTTGTGAATGCTTTTTACTTGATTAGATTAGGATCTTCTTTTCGTTAGATTCTTAGTGTTATTCTTCATCAAATAGTAATTAATGCATGAACATAAATAGACAAGAGACACAACATGTAGGCTATGAGCCAAGGCCAAAACCTCTCACTCTTTAAGAGGAAAACCTGCACAAATTCTTCTTATAGAGATTCCAATTGACGAATACCAAGACCAATACCCTTGACATGATAGGAACTCCAAGACCAAGACACAAGTCCTCTTCCATCTCTTCGATTACTCTTTCTCATTTTCTTCTACATTGCATTACATGAGATCACTGTAGTCACTAAGGTCACTGTCATGATGCGAACCGTTTCTTCAACTGCAGCACTGAATCTTGAAGCCATACCATAATTACTAAATTATGAGAGAATACTGAGACTTCCTAGCATCGAGATATTCTTCTAACATCAGAAATTATGTTGGTTCCAAAAATACTATCACTATCCATTCTTTGCATTCTTAACTAGGCATTCGAACTTGTCACATACTCACTTTCATTGTAATATGAACCTTAGAGGGATCCGATTCCGTTTACCATTACAAAATTGTAGCCTTCTAACAATAGTCTTAATCAAGATGAATATCCAAATAAGAGGAGATCTGAGCTACTACCAATCATCGAAATCATAGACATGTGAAGTTATGGGTTGTGATTTGCCATCCAAACTTTTCACTATGATTACCCACTGAAAACTACAAAAGTATCCAAACTTCTAAACTTTCCTTATGCAAAGATCATACCCACCTATTTATAGTGGTTTGTCTATCCTATTAAGCCGACATGAACCATGTGAACCGATGTGTCTTCATAAGGTAAGCCGACATGATATTTACTTTGTTTGGAGGTCGACTTCAAAAGAGGAGCACTATGCTTGTCTTTGGAGGGTTTCTAGACACTTTGACTCATATATATATGACACATGCTCAAGAAGAGATCTTCATACATTACATTAATTCTTTGACCTTAATGACAAATCCTAAGGCTCTCAATGGGAGCCACCTAAAATAAACTCACTTGCTCATGAAACCCATGAAGCAAGGCTTACAAAAATAATTTTATTTCTTTTATTACATCAATTACAAAAGTCACAATTACATGTCATTATGAAGACCAAACCTAGTTACACTGATCCAGGTGGATATTGGTGGCCACCTGCCAAGTCCACCTGGACCCCCACCTCAACATTTTCAGTTTCCTTAATTATAGCACAGTTTACTATTTTTAGCAGTTTTTGGGGTCCTGAACTTCCGGAGCCGTTTTGAGGCCCTAAACGACATTTTTTGGGAAATCTTGCTCTGCGAGTTTTTTGATAAAAAATCGTCTTTCTCGTCGTAGTCCTCAGAGAGATCTTTCCAACGGGCTATCATGCGCGTCAAACAGAGATCGTATGCCAAAGTTACGACTCCGGGAGGTTGATGTACCAACTTACCCCCAAACGGGGCCCACAGTTTGGCGTTTCATCTCCTAGGGTTAGGTTTTGGAAGGTGAAGGGTTTTTCATTGTTTCTCAACAATAAATAGGCCTTCGAGCCTCATTGTAACACAGTTCAGAGGCATGTAGCCATCACATCTCTTCTCAGAGATAAGCTACCATCGCCCTAG
>APFE030113395.1:0-42386 GCA_000404065.3 Pinus taeda | reverse complement strand
AACTTTATTTCCCTTTTCTAAAGCAGTATATGATTCAAGTTTTTCTTTATCACCTGTCATATGCTTCGAACATCCACTATCGATATACCATAGATTTTCCTGTCCTTCTGCATAAAAAGCTATCCCACATCTTTTTGGTTGTGGTTCCTTTATTCTCCAAGTTCTGGTGCTTGAGGTTTTTTTCCTTTGTCTCCTGAAACCTGCTCCTACATTCAGAATCTTCATGATCGAAGTTATTACAGATAGAACATTCAATTTCATTTTCAAGCGCCGAAAAGTTGTTATAGGTCCTTTTCGTAATCCCAGTCATACTTCTTTGTTTTTGAACTTCTCTAGTCATGATTGTCTTATAGGAAACACATTGAGCTGCTTTATGACCAAAGTTATGGCAAGAGAAACATTGGCCATTGAAGAAACTTCTGCGATTATCAAGTCTACCAGCCAAATGATTGTAGTTTCGATTGTCATCCATTCTTGAAGAAAATTGGGAAGATTTTACCTGAGGTTGGTTGTAGCTTCTATTTGTCCTTAAGGTAGCTTGCCCCCGATTTTATTGATAGTCTTTGTTCGTTCTTGATGAAGACTGTCCTTGATTTACCTGATGATTTCTATTAGGTTTTTGCTCACTCCTTGCTGCATCAAGATAAATTTTGGATGTGGAAGCTTGAGATGTTTCACCATTATACCCCAGACCTGTCTTGATTAGAGGGGAACACTCCACATTGATAATCTCATCCAGAGTTTCAGATCCTTTAACAAATTTAAGATTAAGGGCCTTTGTTTTCTCAATTTCTTTTCTAAGGCCAACAATTTCACATTCTAACTTCTCAAGAAATTTTTCCTTTTCATCAAGTTGAAATTGCAGAGTATCAATGATCATATTCTTTTCTTCTAAACATGTTTTGAGTCTATAAATCTCTTCATAAAAACCATCCACATCTATAGCATCCATGTAATCATCATCTTCAAAGGCCATTAAAAGTTTATAGTGATTACCTCGTCCATCTTCATTGCTATTTGATAGTCCATCACTATCTTCATAAGTGTAATAGCTTTTCTTATTTGCATTTTGTTTCTTGTTCCATCTAACAGGTTCCTTCCCTTGTCAATCTTATCCTTATGAGGACATTTGGCAGCATAGTGACCTACTCTTCCACAAGCAAAACATTTGAATGGTAACTTACCTCTGAATCTTCCAGTACCCTGTTGAAGATTTCTAACAAAGTTTGATTCTTCTTCTTCTTTTGACACGTGTCCTAACTCATAGTACTCTCCTTTGCCTGAAGCCTTGAAGGCAGCTATTCTCTTGTCTGATGGACCTCCTTTCCTCATTTCATAAGCAGTTAGAATTTCGTGCAACTGTGACATTTTAAGGTTTTGTAGATTTTCCTTTTCTTCTATAGCAGAAACTTTAGATTCAAATCTAGAGGATAAAGATCTTGGAAATTTTTCAACCACAACAACCTCTTTTATTTCTTCACCCAAAATTTTCATACAATTAACAATCTCATCTACACGAAGAAAGTAATTAGCCACACTTTCATCATTATACATCTTGAGATTTTCATATTGAATCCTGAGGGTTTGAAGTTTTGCTCGTTTCACCTGGTCATCTCCTTCATAGCTCAGAACAATCTTGTCCCATATCTCTTTTGCGAATTCAAATTGCATTACCTTGACAAATTCTGATTGAGATAGGCACCCTAATAGAGTATTGATAGCCTTTGCATTTATTTCATATTTCTTCTTCTCAGCCAGATCTGTAGGAGTTGCTGATGGAAAAGTATACCCTGTATCTATAATATCCCAGACTTCTGTACCAAGAGATTGAAGATAGGCAATAACTCTTACCTTCCAATATACAAAGTTTGTCCCATCAAAGATCGGTGGCCTGATTGATGCTTCCCTCTCGTAGTTGCTCATGATGAAAGATCTTCCTTCAAGTGATCAAGCTTCTTCTGAAGGACCTGGCTCTGATACCAATTGTTGGAAATAATACTGAGAGGGGGGTGAATCAGTATTGTCAAGTCAAATATTCCTTTTTTTTTCAAAACAAATGATATACGCTACTTCAGTTAGTTAAACCTGCGTATATACGCAACTATGTAGAAGGAAACTCGCGTATACAAAACATACTTTTAATTTACTTAATCTTTTTGATGATGAATGTTACTCTATGATGTAGAATCAAATAACTAGTAACCAGAGACAGTAAAGCAGAGCAGAAAGAAAATCACACACAAGAACACAAGATATAAGGTGGAAACCCAATGTGGGTGAAACCCACCTATTGCAATTCGTCTCTATCTTCTTTTAAATTAGAAACTTCTTTTACAATGTACTGGTGCAGTCCTTTACCAGTACGCAGGCTACAACCTGCAGAGAGCTACAACCCTCTCTCGTTCTCTAGCTTCACCTGGAAGGGAGCTACAACCCCCTTTAGCTCTTGCACTGGCCAAGATACTAGTACGTAGGTGCTGGGCTACAAAAGGCTACAACCTTCTCTTTCTTCCAGGGACCACGTTTCATAAATTTTCAGACTGGACCCATGAACATCAATCAATCATCAAGAAACAACCAATCTCCTTTTCACCAATTAGATCTGAATCAAGTAGATACTTCTCTGACAGCTGAACCCAAAACACAGTACGAGAAACCACACACCAAAATCTGAACCTAGAACACTGCTGTAATAAACAGAAGCAGCAAGATCACAACTCAAAATATATACGCTACTTTAACAGCCTGAAACTTTCGTGCATATGCTTTTGCGTATGGAACAACCTGCGTATACACTTGTTACACAAAAATATCGTCACCTTAATTATTTGCAGTCGGTATGGGTCTATCAACACCTATACCAGCCTCCTAAGCAAGTCTCAAACCTCAGCTCTTCAAAACAAGCTTTGGAAATGAGAGAAAGACATAAAAAAAGCAATGTAACTCTGGCTCCGCACTTTCTCTCACTTTTGCCTGCGGGCCTGCACCTTTTGTTCAGAATACCTGCGTACTTATATGCTCTGTATGTAAAGGGGAGGGTGCGTGCCCCTATGAAAGTCAAAAGGCGCAATTTTTATCTTAAAAAAACTCACTTTGGGTTAATTCTAGAGGTTTCTAGAAGGAATTTTGACGTGGATTGTTCGCTCCAAAGTGGTTCCTGCATCCCAAAAGAGAAGGAGCTAATCCCTTGTTAGGAGGAGCTATCCCTTTGAAGGAGGACTCTATCCCTTTGAAGGAGGACCTAGTAACTGCCCTCCATTACACTATAAATTGAGGAATTGGGTTAGTGGCTAGGGAGGTTAGAAGCTGAACTTTTGAGGGTAAATGCTAGTGAAATCAAGACTTCCTATTTGAGCTTAAGAGGAGAGATCACATACCTTTTTTGCTTCATTGGGGAGTGAGTGAAGCTTGTCAAAGTAGAGGAGACTTCTTGTTGGACCCTGGGAGGAGCTTGTACAACGTCAAGGCAAAGGTTGTAAAGTTCTTCTTCTTTTGAATTAGTACAATCAGGCTCATTTTCTCAACAAGTATCTTATGTTATTTGTTTCATGGAGTCCTTGATTTTCATGTTGAATATGTTTTATAATATTGGTTTTTCAGGTGCTATTTAATCTTTTGCCTTGTTTGTGTTTGCAGGTTCGCGACAAAGGAATTCATTTGGATCAAAGAAGCGAGGGCATCCCCAACTTGCGTTGGATATAAGGTAGGCCTTAAACACACTTGTTTGCCATTATTTATAAAAGCACATTTAGAGAAAGATAGTGTCTGGTTGGTTTTCTTGTCATTAGGTCTTCTTTAGATTCTAGGAAGGTCTATCTTGTCTGCAAGATCGACTCATTCTGCGTGACAGGGTGACTGAGGGTCGTAGATGGTTACAATTTCTCTCTATCTCCACACAACTTTCGAATTGTTCACAATTCTTTTAACACTCCCAGGCCCACTATAATCACTTAAAAACTCAAATTTTTATGTTCCTAGCTATCAATTCAAAGCATAGGAGATATGGGCCACCTACCTTTCACTGTGATGCTTTGTATGAGGAGATTTTCTGATCAATTGGACCTTATGCACTTCCTTTTAGCATTCTCTGTGAATTTCCACTATTTCCTATAGCTCCCTGTGTTTCCTATAGTTGTTGTTTCCTATAGCGTGTCTGAAGCCTCCTCGATGGCTCTCCAAGGTGGTCTCAGTCCTCTCTGATCTTGGAATGAACAAATGGTGCATGATATTTTGGAAAATTTTATTTTTATGGTCGATTCCTTGGAGTGTTGTGTTCGTTGGCAGTGTACGGGATTTTCTCTTTGGGACCGTTGGCCCACTGTTAGTTATCATGAAAGCTCTCTTTGTAATCATCACCAACTCTCACACGACTTAACTCAACCAACTTTTAAACTCATTCTTCTTGATGTGATGTTTCCATGTGTCAAGCTGACTAGGAGTTCACTTTTTGTTTTCGAGTTGAGGGTGGCCAAGTTATCTCGCCACCTCCAACTTATAAAATCGACTTTTTCATATTCCTACACTTTTGCTATATCATACTTAGGGAAGAATTCGGATGAGGTGCCATACCTATTCCTTCCTTCGCTTGGTTTTTGCTTTTTATAGGATGACTTTGTTCTACTTCTTTTTGTTGAGGTAAGTGATTTTCCCATGCTTTTCCTTGGTCATTTTTCTGTATATTTCTTCATTTTGATGTGGTTGTCCTCTTTGTTGTTGTGTGCAGGTGCTTTGTCTTGTTGTTGTTTCTGTTGAGCTTTGGATGGGATTCATAGTGTTTTCATGGGTTTGGAGCTCTTCGCTTGCCTTGGTGCTGAAGAAGAATGCATGGAGAACCGCTATTGTGAGAGCACAGGATGCTACAAGGTTTCCTGTAGTTACTACAAGAAATCTTGTAGCTTCCTTTTTCATCATTTTTTATTGCCTTTTTTTGCTTGGAGGAGGAATGGGTGGTGATGTAGGAGTGGAAGGATCACAATGGAGGAGACGGAGTTGTAGGTGAGTGAGGCCAATGATGGCATGGACCTTGGACTCTTTTTTCTATTTTTTTGTATTTTTTTTTAAGTGGTTTTTGATGGACAAAGAGGGTGGTATGGTCATGAGTTTTTGTTGGGTGAGAGGTGGTGAGGTGTATGGTCCCCTCTTTCAACCTAGAACAGGCCTGCATCATCACTTCCCAATTGAAATTTCGTTCTTGTAGAGTTTCAGGACATCCCGTAGTACTACAGGAAACTCCTGTAGTAACTATAGGAAACCTTGTAGAAGTCAAAAAACTATGGAAAAAGTGGTTTTTGTTGGCTAGAAGTGAGGATGGATGATGGAGAAAAGGTAGACATGGGAGATATGAAGTGAATGGAGGAAGAATGGGTCAATTCTTGTCCTTTTATCCTCTGAACTTTGAGTCCCTTGTTTTCTTTAAAAGCCTACAAAAATCACAGAATTTTATTAGTGGACGGGTTTGAGGTCCCTGCCATGTCATTTTTTTCTTTCTTTTTTTCTCTTTTTTTTTTTTAAAGACACACAGGTTTCCCAAAGGAATTTTTCAACCTGTCTACCTTCCCTAGTCACCTCAAGGGAGGTTTTCACGCAGGAATCTTTTTATTTCCTTTTTTCACTCTTGGGCTACCTCAAGGAGGTTTTCAACCCAAAATTTGGCCTCATAGAGGTTTTCACCTAGGTCCTTTATTGGTTTCTTTTTTTATTTTTTCATTTTTTTTTTAAATAAAATAGTCTTCAAGAATTTGGTGAGCTGGAAGTTGAAACACTTCCCAACACATTCACTTCCTTACTGATGATACTGATGAACTCTTCCCTTTATATAGGTCCTTTATAGGCTTTCAATATGTATCGATTGTCCAGCAAGTGGATTCCTTCTTCATCAATGGTCTTTATTGGCACAGCCCCATTTCCATGGCACTTCTCTATCAAATATGGGCCCATCCAATTAGTCATAAATTTATCTTTGAAGTCCTTGAACCTCGAGTCATATAGCAGAGCCCAATCACCTTCTTGAAAAACTTTGTATTTGATGTTTTTTTCATGCCAACCCTTTATTTGTACTTGAGTCATTTTGGTATTTAGGAGGGCCTGCATCCTGAATTCATCTAAACCATTGAGCTAGAGCAGCCTCTCTTGTTGTGCCTTTGTAACATCCAAATCCAACTATGTTGTCATTCTCAAAGTGTTGTAATCAAGTTCAATGGAGAGAAGAGCCTTCTTTCCATAGACCAAGTCATAAGCAGTCAAGCCAGTGGTTGTCTTCCAGGTTATATTATAGGCCCAAGTGGCCTCCACTAGTCTATCAACCCAAGATTTTCTGCTACTAATCACAACCTTTGTGAGAATGCCTTCCAGTGCTCTGTTGGTAACCTCTACTTGTCCATTGGCCTAATGATGATAAGAAGTTGACTTCATGTGCTTGATCTTATGCTGACTCAATAGATTTTCAATCAAGTGTGATGTAAATTGAGCAACCTGACCAGTGATGTTAGTTTCAGTATTTACATCCTACCATCAATGATCAAAAATCCTCTTTTCATTCCATATTAGGGTCTCATTTAGAAATTTTGTCATTCCACTAGATTTAATTCCAAAATTCACTCACTAATGGTAGTCCTAAAATCAAAAAATCATCAATCTCCCTCAAATTTGATTACTTGCTAGCACAGTTCCATACCTTGCTGAGTATCCATTATCCATAAAGTTAATGACATCATGCCATCTCATCAGTCATGTCATCAAAGGTCAATGTAGTCAAGGTTTTCATTAGGTCATTAGGGTTTTCATGGTTCAATAAAATTCCACCCCATTGCATAAATCCAGAAAGTGTCAAAATGATCAGTAACCTCTCTTCACCATGTGATGATGATTTGTAAAGAGAAATTCTTATTTCATCATGTAATTTTGAGTTCAAATGTAATATTTTTAATTTGCATTTTGTAATTTTATGTCATTTAAATGTAATAAGTAAAAGGTTCCCAAGCTGTTAATTTAGTGTTCCAGAGATGCCAAACCATCAAAAGCTCAACTTTTCAAAGGAAATAGTCAATTGAAAGGGTAAACTTTCAAAAGGTTAAGTGAATGCCAAAGGGAGTTGCCTTTTCCCAAGGGTGCCTAAATCATCATCTTCCACAAGCACTAAACCCTAATTTCCTCTCCCACTGAGCTAGGGTTGGCTATGGAATCAAAGACATCTAAGCAGAGGATCCATAAGGGAGGTCATATCAGAAAATATGAGGTCATTTCATCTCATAAACATCATGTCTCCATCACTTTTCAAGAAGTCATTCCAAGGGACAAATCATTTGCCACACATAAGGCCATTTTTGCTTCAAAGTATGTTTCTGACCAAATAGAGATGAATTTTACAAAAGTGAGAGATGTTTTTGTCCATCATAGGCCAAGCAACAAAAGCATCCTTAAATTTTACACAGGTGTTATGGTTTGGGAGAAATGTCACAAATATAGTTTCTACAAGAGAGTTGTTGCACTTCTGGAGTGACCTCGGGAAAATCAATGTTTCTTCTAGTTGGAGTGTCCACATGACTTTTTTGATAAGTCAAATGATAACTATACGAAAATATGTTTCCAATGAGCTATCATGAGCTCAATTTGGATTTGTGTAAGACCTCCAATAGTTTTCTGCAAGAGCACACTTCATTTTTGCACCCTCATTCTATACTTTTTGACTAGTCTTGGGAGAATTGACTTTTTAGGGGTTATACTTGATAATTTTCAGTGCTTGATAAGTCCATTGTGTAACCAAGAGATAGATATTTGCAACGAGCCATCATGAGCTCAATTTGGACTTTGGAAAGGCACTAAAACATTGATTTGAAGTCATCATTGTTCGCTTGTTCATTATGCCACGCACCTGCGTTTTGTGCTGTGTGCCTGGCAGAAGGAGGGCACGCCTATTCAGTGCATTGTGCACCTACATTTTGCATTACGCAGCTATGTTATGCACTACATGGCTGGAAGAAGGAGGGTGTGCCTGTTCATTGCGCTACACACTTGCCTGAATTTCTCACCAAGCTTCAAAACAGAGTCCCATCACTCTAAACTTTCAACAAAGCCTTGTTTCATCATCTTGCAAGTGAGTATGACAAATTTCTTGCCTCCTTGCACTCCTAAACAATGATTTCATGGTGTTTTAATGTCGTATGAAAAATTTGGTGTCTTCTTTGCTATAAACTCTAGTTTCATTCCTAATGTTCAAATATACTTCCTAAGACTTTCACAAACACTTCCTACATATCTAAAAACCCTATCCCTACCCTTACATTACCATTCCCTTTCCCCAAAGCCCTTTATCCTCTAAACCCTAAGACCTAGGAAATTCAATTTCCTAGGCTCCCAAATCCCTATAACTATAATAAAATTCCTATTCCGAAATCCCACAACATTTCTACTCCCTATCACCTCCCTCAATTTGATAAAACCCTCCCCCATCTCCCTAATTTTTTCCATCCCATTCCCCACTCCCTAAATCTACATTTCACTCCCAATTCATCTCCCTAGGGTTTTAGACACTAAGATACCATGGCAAAAGAAGAGAATAGAAATTATAGTGAGGAGGAAGATAGACAATAGAGAATGACATACAAAGGAGGATGGCAAAACACTATGCCAAGAGAAACAAGATTGCAAGGTCAAAACTTAAGAAAGGTGAATGCAAAAATTGAAACCCTAAAAATGCAAAAAGAGGAAGGGAGGCTTGATATCCTTGCTGAAGCTTCACTCCATGCCTAACCCTCATCATTAGTCATCACTCAGCAAATTTTGACAAGTTTTGTTGCATTTTTCCAAATTTTGGTAATTTTGTGCATTTCAAGACAGTTTTATGACTGGCACTTTTTGGAAAAAAGAAGACAACCATTGGATTCAGAGTAGGGAAGTATTGTAGGAAAACTACTTTTCTAGCCTTGCTTGGTCCAAATGGCAGGAAAAAAAGTGAAAAAACACCCAAAAAAAACCATAGTTCTGCCTCATTTTTCACCTTGGCATTGTGTGTTGAGCAGTCTTAGGAGAAACAATTTTTAGGGGTAAAATCAAGTCCATTCTATAAAATAAAGACATATCTAGAAAGTAGACAGGATAAGATTTCCAAGGAGCTATCCTAAGCTCAATTTGGACATCGAAAAGGCACTCAAAACTTGGTTGCAACAGGGAGGGTGCACCTAGAAAAGAGATGGTGCGCCTGGCACAAAAATGGCGTGTTTGACAAATGTCTGATATTTTTCAATTTTCACTGCATTTTTGAATTTTATCTTGGGAAATGATGATTTCACTTATGTAATTGATGAAGTAAATGTAATTTTGTGTTTTTATTGTTACGTAGCGTAAATACTTTAGGTAAATGGACTCAATGAAGTGTAATGAATTAGTTCACTTAAGTTAGGGATGAGTCACTTTGACCTCGCTACACTCTAGGCTTTAGTTCAAATTTTGGTGGAACAGCTCCTTAGCTCATGGATTCGACCCTTGAGGATGGGAGAAGCTGTTTGATGGCTACATCTATCATTTTTTTACTCATTACACAAGTTGGACTCAGTTGGATGTTGTTGTATGTTTAGAAATACTAGTTTAATCAGTATTTTGCAGAAATTTAATGAATGTGTTGTAGCTATTTTGATGGAATACCTATGGTATTGCATTTTTACATAGTTTCTTCTTGCATATATTTGAATGTTTTGTACTCTCATGTTTCATTTCACTTGTATGATATGCTGATTTTCAAGTTGATGAGAAGAATCATCTTACATGCTCTGTTTTGGGGAAATCTTCATAATTTGTCCATTTTCTTCAGTTTAGAAAGAATACATGCTTGTCTTGCTCTTTCTAGCACCTCGCCAATATGATCCATCTCACTCAAAAAAATTAAAGTGTTTGAGTGCCTACCTACCTTGCTCCATCAGATGTCTACAATCATACCCTTATTTGCCCTGACCTAGTCTCTTTGACCTAATCCTCATCCAGCAACCCAATTTCAAACAATCAAACCCTTATGCACATCATAACTAGCCTAAAACCCTAATTCATCCAGCCCTCTTGGCTGTGATTTTGTCGATAGATCCCTCTCCATCTTGGTACGGCTAGATACCAAGTCAAAAGGTTGGTCTGTGGTTGCCTCATTTAGACTCTTCCTCAGCCTTGGAGATCCGGAGGAGTGATAACATACTGACACCGTTGCTGGGGAACTAGGTGACAGATCTTCCCTGGGAAAGATCATCAAAGTTTAGATCTGATTGCTAATGGTGGACAGTGATCATGCGCAAGAAGTCTAAAATCATTCACATGGCGACTCCAGTGTCAACGAATCCAAAGGTTCAGAATTTTCATGGCGACTCCACTTTTCAAGAACTAGTAGCTTGAAAACCTTCTTGGTGACTTCATTGTTGTCAAGATTAGTTCTACTACAAGAAGAAATCCCAGGTATGCTCCTATGGATCAATCTTAGATCCCTGGATTTCCAAATCCTATGCCTCATGTTGACTAGTTTACAAATCTTCCTATATTTAAAAATGAACAAGAAGATGATGCTACTTTGCATTGAGTAAGGTTTCATGTACATGTATGTAGACTAAGAGTTGAGTTTCTTGAGGACTATCTCATGAAGTTGTTTATGGCTACCCTTGAAGATAAAGCTAGGGTATGGTATGAAGGGTTACTAGAAGGAAGCTTATGTTCTCTAAAATATTTCCATAATGTGTTCTCCGACCTTTTTGTGAAGTCTTATCTTTCTTTGCAAAGTTGTTTTGATTATAGTGAAGGTTTCATTACATATCTTGAAAGTATTGATGATATCAAATGTATGGATGATCAAGAAATCATTGAAGCCTTCTCTGATTTTTCCCTTCAACAATAGTCTAAAGAAACCAGTCACTTTGATACACAAGATCATAGTCAGCATACAATAGCTTCCTCTTTGCTTGAAGATGAATAAATTTTGCATCTTGTTAGTCAAAAGGAATCACATGAAATGAATCAGCAGTCTAATGAAAATTTGTATACTCCTTTGCTTGAAATTAACGAAGATGTTCAACATCCTTGTCAAACTTTAGGAGGGAAAGAAGACAATTGATGTTTTGTCCAAAGAAAACAAATAGTACTTCCTCCTTTGATTGAAGAAGAAATAAATCATATTCTTAATTTGCAAATCTATATTCCATCCATTAAGAATGATGATGTTATTGTACAGTCTTGCCAGTTTCCAAGTGATTATGAAGAGGAGAACAATGATAAAGAAGAAGTTTTTTTAGAGCCCCTTAGAGATACAAATCTTCCTCAAGGTTCAGAAAATGAAAGGTCTATTGATGAAAAGGATTTTGCCCCAGATCCTATAGAGATGGGCACTTATGCTGTTGAAAATATTATGGAGGATCTTTTTGCTAATTTGTTACAGCCATATGGAAATAATTCTTATTCTTCTCCTTTTATTGATTCAAAAAAGGTAATGCCTCATAATTTTCAAGATCCCTTGGACAATGTTTTGCAAGTATTGGAGAAGATGAATGTTGTTTTGCTTATCAGCATAAATCTTGGTTTCAATTTTCATTGTGAGTTACCTATATATACATCATTTTGCTTGCTCGAGGTAAGTGAGAGAATAATTTCATTAAGTAACCATCTAATGGATTTGTTACATTGGAAGGATCATTTCACCCAATCAACAATGGTGGAAGAAGGGAAAAAAGTGGAGGAACATGCCAATGTGTTGCCTCTGGCTCATGAAGAGGAAACAATTCAACTTGATGATCTTTCTGTTGATCATCTAGATCTGTCCTTTGCACATGATTTTTAAGATCCTTTTACCAGTTTGTTGCAGTCATCAAATCATGATGGTTATCTTGTTTTGAATCATAGTTTTCAGCTTCAGTTGTATGTTGAGTTTCCAATCTTCAATTTTTTTGTAGATAGTGTAAATAGAGGAAAATCAGGTGTCTAGTTGCTTGATTAGCTTCATTGGCATTTTTTCTTTACCTAATTTAGCAGTCATTTTCAGCAGTTAGAATAGAATAGGGTGTGGATTTTGTTTCAGCATCAACTTTCTTTCGAGTTTAGTTTTCAGCAAGTGACGAAAAAATTCATCAATGTTTGAAGCTCGAGGAGAAGGCCCTAAGGCTCTGATGATATGATAGTTTGGATTGAAGTTTTTCAGTGTTCAGATTGGTTGTTAGCTTTTGACTCCATGCCCAATGGATAGGCACTTGGTCTATAGTGTTCTTGGCACCTCCAAGGACCTACCATCCCCAACTGGAACCAATGTTAGTGTCAATATTTGTATCCTGCCATCAGTGATCAAAAATCCTCTTTTCATTGCATATTAGGGTCTCATTCAAAAAATTTGTCATTCCACTAGGTTGCATTCCAAAATTCACTCACGGATGGTAGTCCTAAAATCAAAAAATCATCACTCTCCCTCAAATTTGATTACTTGCTGGCACACTTCCATACCTTACTAAGTATCCATTATCCATAAAGTTAATGACATCATGCCATCACATCAGTCATGTCATCAAAGGTCAATCCAGTCAAGGTTTTCATTAGGTCATTAGGGTTTTCATGGTTCGACAAAATTCCACTCCATTGCATAAAGCCAACAAGTGTCAAAATGATAAGTAACCTCTCTTCACCATGTGAAGATGATTTGTAAAGAGAAATGCTTATTTCATCATGTAATTTTGAGTTCAAATGTAATATTTTATATTTTTTGTAATTTTATGTCATTTAAATGTAATAAGTACAAGGTTCCCAAGTTGTTAACTCAGTGTTCCAGAGATGCCAAACCATCAAAAGATAAATTTTTCAAAGGAAATAGTCAAGTGAAAGGGTAGACTTTCAAAATTTTAAGTGAATTCCAAAGGGAGTTTTCTTTTCCCAAGGGCGCCTAAATCATCATTTTCCACAAGCACTAAACCCTAATTTGTTCTCCCATTGAGCTAGGGTTGGCTATGGGATCAGAGACATCTGAGAAGAGGAGGAATAAGGGAGGTCATCTAAAAAAATATGAGGTCATTTCAGCTCATAAACATCATGTGTCCATCATTTTTCAAGAAGTCATTCCAAGGGACAAATCATTTGCCACACATAAGGTCAATTTTTCTTCAAACTATGTTTCTAACCAAATAGAGATGAATTTTACAAAAGTGAGAGAGGTTTTTTCCCATCATAGGCCAAGGAACAAAAAAATCCTTCAATTTTTACACAGGTGTTATAGTTTTGGAGAAATGTCAAAAATACAGTTTCTATAAGGGAGTTGTTGCACTTCTGGAGTGACCTTGGGAAAATCAATTTTTCTCCTAGCTAGAGTGTCCACATGACTTTGTTGATAATTCCAATCATAACTAGACAGATAGATATTTCCAATGATCTATCATGAGCTCAATGTTTAGGTGAGGAAGACCTCCAAAGGTTTCCTACAAGAGCACAGTTCATGTTTTCCACCCTCATTCTGCACTTTTTGACCAGTCTTGGGAGAATTAATTTTTGAGGGGCTATAATTAATCATTTTCAGTTTTTTATAGGTCCATTGTGTATCCAAGAGAGAGATATTTCTAACGAGCTATCATGAGATCAATTTGGACTTCGGGAAAGCACTCAAAAGTAGATTTGAAGTCAGCATTGCACACCAGCATTTTGCACTACGCGCCTGTGTTACGCGTTGCGCGCCTGGCAGAAGGAGGGCGTGCTTGTTCATTGCACTGCACACCTGCTTGAACTACTCACCAAGCTTCAAAACATAGTTCCATCACTCTCAACTTTCAACAAAGCCTTGTTTCATCATCTTGCAAGTGAGTATGACAAATTTCTTGCCTCCTTGCACTCCTAAACAATGATTTCATCGTGTTTTAATGTTCTATGCAAAATTTGGTGTCTTCTTTGCTATAAACTCTAGTTTCATTTGTAATGTTCAAATATACTTCCTAATACTTTCAGAAACTCTTCCTACATATCTAAAAACCCTATCCCTACCCTTACTCTATCATTCCCTTTCCCCAAAGCCCTTTAGCCCCTAAACCCTAAGACCTAGGTAGTTCAATTTCCTAGGCTCCCAAATCCCTATACCTGTAATAAAATTCCTATTCCCAAATCCCACAACATTTCTACTCCCTATCACCTCACTCAATTTGATAATACCTTCCCCCATCTCCCTAATTTTGTCCATCCCATTCCCCTCTCCCTAAACCTACATTTCACCCCCAATTCATCTCCCTAGGGTTTTAGATACTAAGACACCATGGCAGAAGAAGAGAACATAAATTACAGTGAGGAGGAAGATAGACAACAGAGAATGACATACAAAGGAGGATGGAAAAACACTATGCCAAGAGAAACAAGATTGCAAGGTCAAAACTTAAGAAAGGCCAATGCAAAAATTGAAACCCTAAAAATGAAAAAAGAGGAAGGGAGTCTTGATATCCTTGCTTGAGCCTCACTCAATTCCTAACCCTCATCATTAGTCATCACCCAGCAAATTTTGACAAGTTTTGCTGCATTTTTGAAAATTTTGGTAATTTTGTGCATTTCAAGACAGTTTTATGACATCTGAAATGCTAGCTTTTGTTTGAGGCACTTTTTTGCAAAACGAAGACCACCATTGGATTCAGAGCAGGGAATTACTGCAGGAAAACCACTTTTCTAGCCTTTTTTGGTCCAACTGGTAGGAGAAAAAGTGAAAAAGCACCCAGAAAACCACAGGTTTGCCTCATTTTTCACCTTGGCAATGCGCGCTGAGAAGTATTGGGATAAACACCTTTTTAGGGGTCAAATCAAGTCCATTTTGTAAACTAAATACATATCTAGAAAGTCAACAAGATACTCTTTCCAATGAGCTATCTTGAGCTCAATTTGGAAACCGGTAAGGCATACAAAACTTGGTTGCAACATGGAGGGCGTGGTTGGCAAAGAGATGGCGCGCCTGGAACAAAAGTGGCGCGTTTGACAAATGTTTGATATTTTTCAATTTTCACTGCATTTTTTACTTTTATCTTGGGAAATGATGATTTCACTTATGTAATTGATGAAGTAAATGTAATTATCATGTTTTTATTGTTACCTAGGGTAAAAACATTAGGTAAATGGACTCAGTGAGGTGTAATGAATCAGTTCACTTACATTAGGGATGAGTCACTTTGACCTCACGACACTCTAGGTTTCAGTTCAGATTTTGGTGGAACAGCTCCTTAGCTCATGGATTTGACCCTGAGGATGGGAGAAGTTGTTTCATGGCTATATCTATCATTTTTTTACTCATTACACATGTTGGACTTAGTTGGATGTTGTTGTATTGATTAGAAACACTAGTGTAATCAGTATTTGGCAGAAATTTAATAAATGAGTTCCAACTATTTTGATGGAATACCTGTGGTATGGCATTTTGACATAGTTTCTTCTTATGTTGCATATGTTTGAATGTTTTATACTCTCATGTTTCATTTCACTTGTATGATATGTTGATTTTCAAGTTGATGAGCAAAATACATCTCACATGCTCTGTTTTGGGGAAATATTCATAATTTGTCCATTTTCTTCAGCTTAGAAAGAGTATATGATTGTCTTTCTCTTTCTACCACCTCACCAGTCTGATCCATATCACTCAAAAACCTTAAATTGTTTGAGTGCCTACCTACCTTGCTCCATCAGATGTCTACAATCATACCCGTATTTACCCTGACCTAATCTCTTTGACCTAATCTTCATCCTGCAACCCAATTTCAAACAATCAAACTCTTATGCACATCATAACTAGCCTAAAACCCTAATTCATCCAACCCTCTTGGATATGATTTTGTGGAGAGAGCCCTCTCCGGCTTGGTAGGGCAAGATACCAAGTCAAAAGGTTGGTTTGTGGTTACCTCAGTTAGACTCTTCCTCAACCTTGGAGATCCGAAGGAGTGATAACAAGTGACTAGCTCTCTAGGGTACCGAAACTTGTAAAATAAATTCTCCCTTAAGATCTCAGCCATTTTCTCTTCTATTTCTATCTTAACAGCCTTGGTTTCAGCCACTTTGCCAAAAAATCAATGCACACAATTATGTACTTATTTTGCCCTAATGGTGGATCAATGGGCCCAATGAAATCCATGGCCCACTTGTCAAATGGATCAAGAGCCACTTGAGGTTGCAAAGGAATTTCATCCCTGGGATTAGGTTTCCCCATCCTTTAGTATTGATCACATCAACTGGTGTATCTTCTTACATCTTGGTGAAGAGTGGGCCAGTAGTTGCCAGCTTGCAGTACCTTGAAGGTTGTCCTATTGGTTGCAAAGTGACCTCCACAAGGCCCATCATGACAGGCCAAAAGGATGTGAAATACTTCCTCCTCCCTGACACATCTCCTCAGAATTTGATCTGGGCCTAGCTTGAAGAGATTTCCCCCAATCCAAGTGAATGGGGTGCGCTTTCTTATAATTCTTCTCTTTTCCTTGGAGGACAGATTTGGAGGGAACTGTGCAACCACTAAGTAGCTGGTTATGTTAGCAAACCATGGAGAGATAATTGAAATAGAAAATAAATTCCCATATGGCATCTAATCATCAACCATTCCTTCCTCACCTATAGGCAAAGCAAGTCTAGACAAAAAATCTGCAACTACATTTTCTCTTCCAGGCTTATCAATGATAGTTAGATCAAACTATTGTAATAAAAGCAACCATCTAATAATTTTGGCATTCACATCAGGCTTGTTCATCAAATATTTAATAGAATCATGGTAAGTATGTGCAAAGGTTGGGTAACCAGTGATGTAATTTCTAAATCTATTCAAGGAATGGACAACAACTAGGAGCTCTTTTTCAATCACAGTATAGTTCAATTTAGCCTTGGGCTGATTTTTGCTGATGAAATAAATGGCATAAAGAAACTTATCATCTATCTGGCCTAGATTTGATCCTATATCTTTGTCAGAGGCATCATCATGGATGTGGAAAGGAAGAGCCCAATTTGGGCCTCAGAGGATAGGTGCAGTAGTTAACTTGTCCTTTAGGGTTTCTAGGGCCTCTTGGCATCTTTTTGGCCAGAAAAATTCAGATTCCTTGGGCAATAGTCTGATCAAAGGTGAGGCTACTTTATTGAATTTCTTTATGAATATGGTATCTAGTATTCATCTAAGCCCAAGAAACTTCTGGCATCCCTCTACTTTTGAGGAGTAGGGACCCTCTTTGTGATAGAAATTTTATTTGGGTCCACTTGCAGTCCTTCCTGGGATATTGAATGACCTATAATAGTCCCTGCATTCATCAAGAACTCACACTTCTCAGGACTAAGGGATAGGTTCATTTCAATGCATTTATTTAATACTTTCCCCAAGTTAGAGAGAGCCTCCAAAAAATCACACCCATAGGGAGTGAAATCATCCATATAAAATTCTACAAAGTCATGGACTAGCTCTGCAAAGATGCTCAGGATTGCCCTCTGAAAAGTGGCAAGGTCATTACATAATCCAAAAGGAAGGACCCTATAAGAAAAGGTACCCCAAGGACGAGTGAAGGTGGTTTTATCTCAATCTTCTTGGTTTATTTGGATCTGATTGTAACCATTGAATCCATTTAGGAAATACAAGAACTTCTTTCCTGCAAGACCATCCAAGACTTGATCAATGAAAGGTAGAGGGAAATGGTATTTTTTGGTGGCTTTGTTTAGCTCCCTATAGTCCAAACAGATCCTCCATTTTCCATTCTTCTTTGGGACTAGAACTAGAGGAGACACCCACTCACTATCTGAGATGGGGTAAATGAACCCTGCATCCAACAAATTCTGCAATTCTTCTTTAACTATGTCTTTTAGGGTTGGTTTCATTATCCTCTCAGGTTGTCACACTGGCTTGCACCCTTCCTTGATGTAAATGTGGTGAGTACACACTGAAGGGTGCACTCCCTTCAATTCCTTATAAATCCAGGCAAAGACATCCACATGCTCTCTTAGCATGTCACATAAATTTTTTTCCTAATGTTTAGAGAGAGAGGGTTTGATTTTCAATGTTTTATCTAGACCAAATTCTATCATCTTGACATGAGTAGGACTTGTGTCAGCTAGGAACAAATCAGTCCAAGGATTATCTTTAGCTTTCTTTACTAACTCATCAAGAGACATGGTGTTGTGGGGTTGATTCTAGAGGATTTGATCAATCAGGTCATCTTCGTCGGGTTGCCCCCCTCCTCTAGTAGCATCTAGGGTACAAATTGGTTAAGATGTGGCAGATTAGACTTCATATTCATCCTCCTCTTCCAAGTATAAAGGTAAGTTATGCTCTAGAGATGGCTAAGCAGGAGGGTACAAGACCAATTGTTTGGACAAATGCCCAATTTGAATGGTCATATTCCCAACCCTGCAACTTATCTAAGCATCATTAGTGGCTAACCATGGCCTTCCAAGGATGAGAGGATAACCATTGAATTTGTTCTTAGGTTGGAGAACTAAGAATTCAGCAGGGTATTCCCAAGAATCAATGGAGACCATCACATCCTCAACAACTCCCTCAGGAGCTACTGTGGATCTGTCTGCAAGCTACAAGACTTTTGTGGTCTTCCTTAATGATCCTTGGAGACTCAGTTTAAGCATAGTCTCCTTAGTCATCACGTTGATGGAAGCCCTAATATCAATCAAGGTATGGGGGACAATGATACCTTCGATGTGCATATCTACCACAAGACTTGCAGGGTCTATATACTTCATTCAAATCACTCGCCCCAACATTAAGTCAGATAGTTATCCAATGAAATTAATGGTAGGGGTGTCTTTCTTTCTCCTCCTAGGATATTTGAGGCATTTCTCCTTGATTAACTTGTTATAGATGGGACATCCTTGATAGCTTGGAGGAGTAGGATTTTAACACACAAGTTTCTCAATTCATCAAGAAGTTTAGTCTCTTCTAGGGTGTGTTGGATAGGATGGATTAATATCTCAAGAAAAAGAGGTGGATTGGCTTGAGGAACACTCTCTTCCTTTTCCTCTTCAAGCTCCTCGGGTGGAGATGGAGGTTGATTATCTGGAAGCACTCTTCCATACCTAAGGTTGATTTCTTGAATTTCCACAGCATAGGCAGGGTAGGTTATTTCTCCACTATAGACTTGTTGCCCCTATTTGTTTTTTGGGTTCAGATTTCGTTGAGAAGGCATCTGAGGTTGATTAGGTGGAGCAAGGTGAAGGAGCTATGGTTGAGAAGGAGGTGGAGAGAGTAAGATTGGAGATTGGTTGTATGGGGGGCTCCACCCCTATGATGGTGTATGCCACTGAGGTTATGGGGGACCATATGGCTGAAATGATTGATTAGCAGGTTGGGAATGGTATTGAGGTGCAAAAGACCAGGGAGAAGGTATGGACCATGAAGGATTAGCAGGAGGACACCAATGGGGAATGGAAGCATTTTGGTTAGGGTTGTAATATGAATAGGATGCCCCTTACATGCCTTTCTGGTATGGTCAAGGTCCTTGAGGCCTCCTTTGGTTGATATAGAAGATTTGTTTAGTCACACCTTCAATTCCTTTATACACAAATGTCAATCTAGGTAGAGAAGGGAACTTGTCTGTGGAGTGGTTTTCCTCACAGATTGAGAAGATATGTATACGATTCAATGGACATTCATTTCTAGGGTGCCTCCTAGTGCATCTAGGGAAAAATACATCTAAGGCTCTTTTTGCTTCCTCCTGCTTCCTCTTGATCTACATGGTGTCCATTTGCAAAGAAAGACTATGCAACATTTCACTCTGAAAGTCTTCCAACATGTTCCCGATTTCACTTTTGATGGATGTGTTGGAGGAGGATGAACTAGCCAAAGCTTGACTAGCCCTACCCTTCTTTTTGGCTACCCTAGAATGATTTTTGAAAAATGTCTTGATATAATCATAAGATAACTGATAGATGTCCCCTCCCGACAACATGTTTAGGGTTTCTAGGAGATCTTCCCTAATCCATCTAAGAAGAACTAACTTGAGTGACTCAGGATCGAGGGTGCATTTGGCCCTTTTGTAGCTGATTTGGAACATTTCCTCATAATCTTCCAAAGACTCATCATGTCCCAAGGTCATTCTAAATATTTCCTCTTTGGTGTCTTTGGACCTACAATAATCCATGTACTTGTTGTTGAAGTCTTGTTGCATTTGATCCCAAGTAGTGATGTTGTCCCCAGGTAAACCCATGAACTAGTGCAAGGTTGCATCCTTAAGGGTGGATGGTAACAACTTCAACTTCTCGTTGTCAAAGGTATAATCATAAGTTCCATAGATGACAACAAACTCAAACAAAAAGGTATCAGGGTCCTCTAAGGTTAATCCACGGAAGTGAGGTAGGGCAGAGGGGCTTATATTTTTCATCCTAGCATCTCCATTAGTTTCTTTGATGGGAAAATCACCTTCAGTTCTATTTTCAACTACATTTTTGTTTTCAACCATGGTGTAAGTTGGTGGAATGGTGTCTTCTTCTTCTTCCCCAATAGGCTCTTCAAAGATATCTGGTAATTTTCCTAATGGGTCCTCTATCTCACAGCCACCAAAGAAGAGGGAAGGTTGGTTGTTTGATGGTGTGGGGGTATTTGGAAAAAAATTTCCTAAGTTGTCTCTACTACTACGAGGCGTGAAAGAAATTTGTTTTTTCTTTTTTAGGGATTTTTTAGAACTACTTACAGAATGGAAAGAAAGCAGAAATTGCAACCATTTGTTGAATGAAACTACTTTGGAGAATGGAAAGAAATTAGAAATTGCAACTATCTATTGAATGCAAAAAAAAAGGAAAGAAGGAATTTCATCTATTTGCTAAATGTCAAATAGAAAAGAAAGCAGAAATCACATCTACCTAGACACCTCCCTAGCAACGGCGCCAAAAATTGAGGAACCCTAGTATTTGAGCAATGATGTTGCAACTCCTAGGGTGACCAACTTTACTTTATCAACCCAGGGTTCATACAAACTTGGAGGTTACAGTGTTATATGCACAATAGATGCAACGATCTAATATTGACACTTCTCAACTAGGGTGATAAACCACTAGGGTTTTTCAAACTATTCTTCTATTGAAGAGAAGGAGAATGACTATTGACAGTGAATGTAAAGCTATCTTTAATGTAGAAATTAAATGCTTGCCTATGTTGAGGAAATGAAAGTGTTGAATAGAAAGTGCTATGAAAATGACATGAAATCACCTAGCTAGGAATTAACACACATTACTTGCAGAAGAGACCTAATTTAACCTTGCATTCTATCAACTAGTTATCTAGACTAACTAGGCATGGAAATGATCCTAACATTGCTATGATTGATGTTTGCATGCATTAGTTAAATAATGCAGAAAATAGTCTTTTATTTTTTCAATTTAGATCAAATGTAAATGTTAAAATAATCAAGTTGATCTTTTGCAGGGGAGAAAGGTATGTGAAAATTGGCCAAAAATGGCATTGATGGGTATGGAGGTCAAGTTGAAGGCCTACCCTTAGCTCTGATCATTATTTCTGCCTAAAATAGTCTAAACCAGGTTGCTACAGGGTTTCTTGTAGTTGCTACAGGATTTCTTGTAGTTGCTACATGATTTCTTGTAGTTACTACAAGATGTCGTAGTTAACTACAGGGAACTTAGATGAAAGTTGTAGGAAGGTAGGGAAAGTGAAAGGAAGTGTTTGGAAGGTATATGATGGTGGAATAAGGTATGGGGAAGGTACACACTACCCAAGGATCATCCCAACTTTTAAGGATGGTTGGATTTTCTCAAGGTGGTTGTCCATGGTGGCTACAAAAAAAAAATCTGAATTGATGGTTGGTAGGGTTTCGTGAGAGGTGGAGAAGCCTTAGATGAGGCTGGTGGAATAATTTCTCCTTGCAGATCAAAAACTCCTGCAACAACACATATTCATTTCTTCATTTATGAACAACTTTATGTAAATGTGGAAAAGACGAGTTGAATTTGAGAAACTTATTTATTGATGGCAGGTGGATCAAATCTATGGAATGGAATGCTTTATAATCTATAACAAACTTAAGAAACCAAAATGACAATTGCAAGTGCTTCTAAGAAATCATGAACAATGACCTACTCAACAAGAAACCCTAAGTTATGTAATAGCCAAAAGATAACTATGTTTTTGGGGTTGTGAGAGTGGGACCCTCAAACCATGATCCCATGAGGGAGATGAGGATGAGGCCACTATCACAAGCTCTTATTAAAGCTTTTCTTTCACTACTTCTCCAACTAAAGGAAGCAAAACAAACCAATCATTCAAAGGCTTTCAAATTAAACAACACGGAAATCATTTCAACAACTAATATATGATTCTAATCTAAGGATACATGTACAAAAAGAAGAGTAACCTCTACTACTAAGGTTGGGCCCTAACCTAAGAGCTTCAGCCCTCTGATTCAACTCAGTGTTGGTTCAAAGAAACCCTTTTCATTATCACCAAAATGTTAAAAATAACATGAGAATAACAGTCACAATATCTTAAGCTCGAAATTGCCTCTTGGCTATAATAAAAAGTTGAATCCTAATGAGGCCCTAGGCCTTCTTATTTGTACAACTAAATCTACCAACGATTTTATTAAAATTATGGAGGCTTGTCTCCCAAACTCGAGACTAACTTGTCTTCAACTACCACTGGCTTGAATGCCAATGAACTTGGTGGGCTTGGCTTCTTGTAACTCCGAGCTGCTGAGATATGTTGGAGGAATATTCGTTTGATTGAGGAGTTAAAGAGGGAGACCTAATCTCCTAAAATCCCTCTTGCTTGTCTACTTCAAGTTCCTACACTTAAAGTAGCCAAAAACTACTCCAAATCCTACAATTAATGCACATTAGGCCACATGACATAACATCTCACCTTTACCCTTCTCAGTAAGCAAAATATAATAAAATATGTAAAGAAATGTGAGAAAAGTTTATTTTACTAAGCTGGGGAGTGGCATTAAGGCCCATATATTTTACCTATATATGAGCCTCATCAATACAAATGTGCATATGGGGGAAATGATGACCAAGAGGGGCCTACTGGATTAATCTGGCCAGGGTTTTTGCCCAACCACTAGTGCTACTGGCTAGTGAGTATGACCATGTGTTTGTCTCGTTGGTGTTTCCATACACAAAGATTGATTGGAGGCAGTGTCCCAACATCCTCTTCACACAGGCTGAGCCTCCATATGATAAAGATAATATTAATGTTTTATATAAATTAATGTAGTTTCATTTTATTGTTTTAATTAATTAGAATAAAATTTATTCTAGCACGTTCTTTAACTTGTTTTATTAAATTGTTTAATGAAATTGTCTAATTATTGTTGTGTATGATATATTTTGTAGACATCAGCATATTCAATGGGGACATGCCTCCTCCCCCACCGGATGGAGATGGAAAAGGCCCAAGAGCGTGATGTACATCCCCAGGGGGTTATGTGTGTCTAGGGCAGTAGGGTTTGTCTGCAATTTTGGCTAGAGGTTTGGTTGAGGAGGGAGTTCGCCCTGCGAGGGCTTGAGATATTAGCACGGATATGAGGTTCTTGGATCTCTACAAGGAATTTTCGGGCGAGATGATGTATCTTATGTTTCATATCATTGGAGTTCGTAAGCTACTGGCAGGGATGAGGGATGTAGTGCATGCAACGGAAAATATGTTAGATGAGGGTGGTGATCATGATGATGATGATGAGGGTGGTGATCATAATGCTTTTGGTAGTACTAACCTATAATATCATCAATGTTAGGGTGTCGATGATCCTTTTGGTAGTACACCTCCTCAATTGCCTAATGATGAGATGCCAGAGCTTTAGCACATCCTCCTCCACCTCAAAGTTCCCCAAACTGTGTTGAGGTAGTATTTGAATATCCATCGTCTTTTGTTGCAAACCAGCCAATACCTCCTCCTCCACCTTCGAGTTCAACAAACATTGAGGCAGTAGTTAACCATCCATCATCTTCTACTACAGACCAAGCTAGCATTACTACGTCTTTTGTATCAGATATTTGATTGCAATTATTTGACTTAATCATATAGTTATGTGACTTGATTATATATATATATATATATATATATATATATTTCATTTTTTTGTTCATGATTATGTACTTAATTTATATGTTGTTCTTGATGTGTATATTGTTAGTTCATGTTGGATATTTTAATTTAATGTGTTTGTAGATAGATGTGTATGTGATAACAACGATTTGACATGAGATGTATATTAATTTGAGGATGTGTGTGGTGATGATGTTAGATTAAAATGTTTTTGTATTGTTAAATGTGGTTACGATGATGATGCCCTATTAGATTATTAGATTAGTGTGCTAACAAATGACATTTATATGTGCTAGAGCTATATATAATTAGATGGTAGTAGTGAATTCGAATGTATATCTTAGATAATGTTTATGTTTGTTAGATGGTTATCATCATGATGTTTATTTTTATGAAATAATATTTATTATAGATTATGTGTTGGTGAACTTATATCAACCTTTATATATGAAATTGCATGCAAAATGACTTACTTTAAAACAAAATGCAAAGATATTTTTATAAATTATAAAGTTTAGTATGGTTGAAACCATGATCGTAAAATTATGATAAATATTTTTCTATTGCTTTGATAGTTCATTCATATTCAATCTAACTTAATTAGTAAAATATTTCAATACTCAAAAGGAAAAAATAATTAAAGGTAAAATAGATTATTTAGTTCTTAATAAGACATAAATGTGTAACTCATTCAATATTAATTAAAAATACAATTTAGCCAATTCAATATTGGTTTATAAATGCAATCTATTTTTAAATTAAAAAAACTTAAGTTTGAATTTTTATAATTAATTTAGATTTAATATAACCTAAAAATATTATTTTTTTAAATTTACTTTATTACTAAAGTTATGATATTTTCAAGCAATTTAAATTTAATGTTTATAGTAACTCTTACCAATTTAAATTAGAAATTTCTTTCTCTGAAGATGAGGATCAAGAAATGTAAAATAAGGCTTGTGAAGTTACTTGTACTTGGGGATTTGCTCTATTGGAAGTTCTCCCTTAAAGAGGCAGGTGAATTTTTTTCTAGTAATAAAGATATAACATTTTGGTGCTATTTTGGTTCTTTATTTGCTATTATACAGTTTTAAATTTAACTCTTTTTTAATAATAATTGTGAGTTAAATAATACAAAAATGATACTATATTAGATTTAAACTTTTGACAAATAATATATTTGATTATTTCTTAATTGAAAACCTAAAAAAATATTATTTTTTCCACATACTTACCACCAAATAGTCACTAAAATTCATGTTTTCAAATTTCTCCTACATAATATTACATCATGTTCGCAATGATAAAGACATGTCTACTTTAGATAATATTACATCATTTTTCTTTCCTATTTAGATTATACAAAATAATTTAGATTATTTTGCATAATCTAAATAGGAAAGAAAAATGCTTCACCAAGTCTATTTGAAAGTCAAACAAATGTCACTTAATCACCATCACATTATTTATCATTTAATTCTTAGCCATAAAATATTTATTAATTCAACTTTTATTTTTAATTACCATTGAAAAGAAAATTCAAAATTGTCCATTATCCATGAAAAAAAAAAAAAAAAACCTCTCATGCATCCATGTAGGCCAATGTGTTTCTCTTATGGTCCAATAAAAGACTTAATCAACATTTTATGCATTCATAAGACCTCCTTTTTGTTTACATAATGTTGCAAAAATTGTAATTTAAATATAGTAAATATGGCTTTAGCTCTTATGTCAAGAATTTAATCTTGCATATTAACACAATTTTTCATTGTTAAAGTCCTTATAGAATTATCACTACATAATGATTCATATTAATTTTGAACTAAACAAGAAGAAAAAACATGTGATCTAATTAATAAACTAATAAGTATCTAAATAGAGACTAAATATTCAATGTTATTTATAAATTCACTATTTTCTTATCATTTTCCTATTTGATAAGGATTGTGACCTTGAATCCTTATTATCATAGATATTGTACACAATTTGAAATACTTGTTTTTAAGTGTAAAAATGTTTCCACTGCAATAAACGTGTAAAAATGTTTGTGAATCTTACCCATTATATTATAAAATGCCAACACGATGAATAAAAAACAATATAATTAGCAAACTAAAGAAAAAAACATACAACAATAGTATAAATAATGAAATAACACAAGTTCATATCACTCTCCATTATCATTACCCTAATTATCTTTCTCGCTTGGCATAATAACAGTGTTGTTCTCAAAAATATGTTTTGATCTAGGGTCATGTCTTAAAATGAACCACCAATCCTTATCCAACACATCTAGGTAAAAACACATGGTTGTAGTTTTTTGGGAAAACATAAGGCTCCTTAGCTTCATCCCACATATTTTTAGAGTTGATAGATATCATCCCACTATCACGATCTTCCTTTACATTATTCTAATCAAAGGTGTCCCACCACTTGCACCTAAAAATAACACATTGGAATGAAGAGAAATCCACTTGAATGATATCTTGTATCTTTTCAACATAACCTAACATCCCTTGCATTAGGTTTTGATCATGGTGGCTAGCACGACTAGATTGGGCAAACTCGAGTTCCACTCCACAATCTTGTGTCATGCATCCATCATCGTCATCCTTTATGTGAAAATTATGTCCATATGCCCACATAGATGAGAACAAATGCACCTATAAACAAGTGAAAAAATCACAGTATCATGTGTTTAATAACCCGGACATAATATTATAATATATAATATATATATATAATAATATATAATATATATATATATATAATATATATATATATATATTATATATATAGATATAGATATATGTATGTGTGTGTGTGTGTTACAATTCAAAGGTGCAGTATGAAGTTAAATTTATACAACAAGGGATCATAATTACCGAGTCGCTGCACCCAATCCCTATGTTTAGCACATCCTCTTCAGCACACAGGTAACAACCAGATGTACCATCTTTCTTTTTGACTTGATCAGCAACCCAACTATTAGAGAATGTCATTGGCATATTTTATTTTAAATGACCAGGATAAGGCATGCTTCTACCATTCAACCATTTTAATTCTTTCATGTCATTATCCCTTTTCCTCCTCTTTTTTTAGTACAATGTGACCCACGGTCGTGTCGCTTACATATTGTAAAGAATGAATTTTTTTATGGATTGAATTTCTAAATTCACTGATGAAATCAAACCTATATATATATATATATACACACACACACACACACACACACACACACATTAATAAAAAGTTCATTGTGAATAGTTACTATGTAGTAACTTGACAAATGATAAGAATGCACTTAGTCTTTATCATACACCTCTTTTGATTCATTTCGAGAAGCTCCCCTTCTCTTTTTTCTTCATCCCTTTTTTCGTCCCAAATCACCACACCTAGTGTGTTGTCAGGTTGCTTGATGTACTCACGGCATAATAGAAAGACTCATACGATATATACCCCTTTTCCATATACCCCTTGTGTTTGGCCCTTTGTCAAACATAACCTTTTAATTTCTTCATGTGTCTCTCTAAGAAAGAACATCCAATGACAAGAAACCACCCCAACTAATTCAACCTCATCTACTAGGTTAATTAGAAGATGAATCTTCAAGTCCATGAAACTCATCGGAAAATCCTTCTCAAATAAAAAAACAATCTCAACTATCTCTTAATGACACCATGGAATGCTAGACATACGAATCTCCTGTGATGTGATCGAAAGTACAAATGAAGATAATTTAGATATGGCATGTCGTAGTTCTTAGGGGAAGTCATGGTTCACACACCCACGCACGAATAGAGGATAATAACATTACACAGTAAATAGTACGTTATACAAAAATTAATTATAAAATATCCCATTATAAAAAAAATTGATGTTTTTGACATATGTAATCTTAGAAGGTTCAAATGGTCATGTGATTTCAACCCCGACAAATGGTCTTCCACGGTGAAGCAATGTTGTAGTCAAGACCCATATAAATAAATCAATCTCACACTCAATGTAACTTCCCTTGCCAAAGAAAAATCATCTTAATTAAAATCCATGGCACATCATCTTCTTTGAAAGACCAAGAGGGGCCAATGCCTCCTCTAGTTTCTTATCTTGGTCAATGTTTCTTTTTAGTTTTTGAAGAAAGAAGATCTCTCCTAATAGTAAATGTGTCACTTTCTTCTATGATATGTTAAGATAAAATATTTTTAAATATATGCATGGGATCTAGTAAGTGGGCAATATTGATATGCTCCCAATATGGGAGCTTATAAAAGACAAATTCCCTTTTCATCCCAATGGGAAATTTCTCAAAATAGGTGTCGAAGAATTCTATATCATCAAACATAGGCTCCCCATTTGAATCAAACATTTTTGCAAACTCCTTATCCTTCTCTCTCTCATATGCTCTAAGCCATTCATATGGAGTCATTATTGCAGGCCTTTGGGTTCTCTCTGGTTTACCATTGAAAGAATATGTTGCTCTTCTATAAGGGTGTTCTTCTCGAAGGAATACCATGGAGCAGCAATACACTGGATTTCATAGGTGATCAAACCGCCTAGCCTTCAAAGAAGGTCCACAACATTTACATCCATGATACCATCTTTTTAAAATACCTGTAAAATTATTGTATACCTGTCGGCACGTTAGTGACCATAAATATCATAACAATTACAGTGAATTAAATTAATATGTGAAACAATATTGCTACGTATGTAAACAAAACAATAAAAATGTAATTTACAAGAGAAAACTCCTAAGCCTAGATAATCATGTATGATGTAAGCACATATGCCATACAACATAAAACTCCTCTCTGTTGTGATGTGTCTTGATACATTGTACACATGTATCCCTTCATCTACCAATGGTTGTAAGTAGACATCCATATTATTCACTTGTCTTCTACTAGGGATTATGAGAGAAAACATAAGATGTTCATTCTTCATGGATAATTGTGGGGTGATATTATTATTTATCACTACTACAGGCCAAATAAAATAGTTAATGTTTTGGAGGCAATATGGGTTGATGTCATCCATGGCTATGTTGATTCGTATTCTTCATACTTCACTCTTGAATTTTTCAGGCCATGTATCTTGTATGCTTCATGGCTATTGAATATATTGGGATTCACATAACTCCTGACCCACTTCTGTGTGAGTCATGTCATCCCTGCAACATAGTTAATTCTTTGCAACAAAAGAGTCTCTAAATCCTTGGGATTATAGGCATGTACCTCAATCTCTTATGAGGAGGACCATGTGATTTACCCATTTTTTTTTTTAATTACGATACATGTCATGCCCACATTTTGGACATATCTCTTTGTCTCCATATTCTCCTCTATATATAATACAATCATTTAGACATGCATGATATGAAATGTACTCAAAAACCAACATTTTCAACAACTACTTTACCTCTTCAAAACTACCCAATAAGACATTATCACTCAGAAGAACCTTATCATTGAATAACATGCAGTTGGAGGGTTATATAATTGTACAATGTCAATATTTAAAATTTGTAAAATCAACCATTTTTAATGTTGATTGTGTGACAAGATTTCTCAAAATATAAGGGACTTGATCGATCATGCAAGTGAATTACCTCAACATTACTAAGGAACATGCATTTGACATGCCAAACTTTGCTTTCAACTTGTATGGAAACATCATTGTCCCCAAATGTAGATTTTGAATTGATGTCGAGTCCAAAGAGAGGGGTGGAGGAAGAAAATTTAAAGTTTTCGAATAAGGTATCTATGATATGAGAATCATCCCCTAGCTCATCGTTCTGGAATGCATCTAACAACATTTTCTCCATGAAAGTCGTATCCAAAAAGTAATCATCCATGCCAACCTCTATTCGATTGCCTCCATTTCCAACTTGTGATGAAAAACTACACTTGTTGTATTCATTCATAATTGGTGAATTTGGACATAGTAGGAATTAAATAGGTGGTTGATCCAATAATTCTTTGTATATTGAGTCTTTCTCTTAATGCAACCTTCTCTTGAGTTGACATTGTAGTGGGCTACACAGGAAGATGGTAGGTGGGTCACTCATCATCACTAGAATCCTAATTTCAAAAAATAGTGAACGTCATTAGTACAATATCAAGAATATTAGTAAGCATTTCAATGCAATTGGTTTGTTGAAATTACATTATATCAAAGAATTATTACCATCATTGATCCAAGATTGTGGCTTGAAGATGTCATGTTCCAATTAGAAAGGTGAAGAGGTTCTCCATTTTCATCTACCAACTACTTGCAATATCTTGATCCTGATAAGAGCTTCCGATGTTTTTGAAATGGAGGAATATTTTTTGCATCTGAACTCGATTTTGAATTAGTGTCCTGCAAATTTGGATACATTTTTATTCAAATTTACATGGATTAAAAAAAATCAATTAGATAATCGAAATATAAATAAAATCTAAATGGAGATGGAAAGGGAGAACTCCATGAAGGACTTTGATTAGCAATATGAAATAAGCTAGAATTTGAAGAACTGACCATTTGATATTATTGATATTTTGTCCCTACATTTGAGAAAAACCAAAAATAAATTTTTTGTGCATATCTAAAATTAATCTCAAGAATCATATAACTGCAATTTGAATTTCAATATAGTTTTCAAACCATTTTTCAACAATAAGGTGACTTTAAGCAGAAAATGTATACTAAGAACTATTGTAATTCATGTGGATGAGTCCTAAAGGATAAATTGAGATTAATATGTCATTTTATGTGAAAATAAATTTCAAAGAGCTTTTAAAGCTGACTGATGCATTTATCAAAACAAAGTGCACCGATGTGTTTAAATAATACCAACACCGAGGTGTTTAAATAATACTCGCACCAGTTTCTGGCATTCAGAATATATATATATATATATATATATATTTATATATATATATATATATATATATATATATATATTTGTGCTCTTGTACAAAAAAACATTGATGTGTTGCAATAGAAAATAACATCAATATGCACCTATTTCTGAAATTTTAGAAAATAAAAATGAATTCAACCAACTCAGTGTTCTTCTAACAATTACAGCATACAATGCTTTTAAATAAAAATCACACCATTGCGTTAAAAAATTTAATTGCATTATTTTGGGATTCCAAAAATAAAAATAAAAATTGTATCATGTCGGTGTGTTGAAAACGTTTGGCACCCCGGCAATGACGGTACATTTTTCTTATAAATGCACTGGTGTGCTTGACTATCAAACACATCGATGTTCAGATAAACTGAAGAAAAAAAGGGTGATTTATTTTTTATTTTTTTTAATTCTGAAATAAATAGCAATTGATTTTTTGAAATATAATTTCATAAAGTCTTTTAAATAGTACAAAGTTATTCACTATTTTATTATTTTTCTCAAATTTTCAATGGAGTGATTTGCAAGAGAGACATACCAAGAGCACTATACAACAACATAATACTTTGGAGCAGCATAACTATTCAAAAGATCAAAAGCTGAAAGGTATGGTGATTCACTCAAAACCCTACATAGTAAAAAATTTAAATTTTATTGTTTACTTTACTAATAAAAAAATTTACAATTTACGTTAGAGTTTAATTAAAACAGAGATCATTTGCAAGAGATACATACTGGAAGCACTGTGGAGAAGCAAAAAAATTTGGAACCGCAAAGATCAAAATTTGAAAGATATGGTGATTCACTAAAAAATCTAGATAGCAAAAATTTTAAATTTTACAGTTAATTTTTTTTACAATTTCTGTTCGATTTATTCACAATTCAGAAAAAAATAAATTAAAAAAATTAAAACCTTGTATAATAAAAAAATTACCATGGATTTTACGAGTAAATTTTTTTATGATCTTTGTTCATATTTGAATTTAAAAAAAAAAAATTGAAAAAAAAAAACAAACAAACAAACAAACAAAACAAAAAACAAAAAATGAAAAACAAAACAATTCAATACTTCCCTTAAACCCTTGCTTCTTCCTACAAAATTTCACCTTAGGGTTTAACTTTCTCTATCACTTCACAATTAAGGTTTATTTTAGGCATTTTAAATTTAATGAGTTTGTGTACTTAATGTATATAGGGAATTTTACATGTAAATTAGGGGAATCACTTATGTGATTAGATGCAAACCCTATAGACATTGTACATTTTTTTTTAAATAGATATATGTTTGATGGTATGCTCTGTGTAATATAACACACCGGTGCTCCCTGTGTAATACAACACACTAATATATTACAACATGGTTGATTCTATCTAATTTGTTCATTGTTTCTCTCTGTGTAATATAACGCATCAACGCGCCTCTTCCAAATAGCACTATTAAATTATTTCGGTGCATTTAGCATTACAAATCACATTGTCGTAATTCAAAAGTATTTAAAAACAATAATTTTCCCTGATGGTGTCGAACAATTAAATGCATGGTGTGTTTAATGGGATAAACGCACAATGTGTTTTTTCAGATAAATGCACCAGTTACTAGAGCTCTTTTTGCCTTAAAATTATTTGATTTATTCATAAAATATGTTTAATGGATTCTATATTGAATGGTACATGTTGTATATTGATAAAAAATGTCTATGAAGGTGTCAACTACCAAAAATATTGATTGACACAATGATAACACGTCGATAAAAAAAAAAAAAAAGGCAAGTTCTTTGTAAATTGTTTGCAAAATTAATATGTTTGAACTATATGTAAGTTTAACTAATGTATTGGTTAGTATGTGTCATGTAGATCCACAAAATAAATAAGGTCGATAATATTATTTTTAATCTAAGTGCAGAAGAGCGTATAAGCCTAATAGAAAAATTATAGAAGGATAAATCAGGTGAATGAAAAAATACTATTCAATATGAGATTTTTTCTTTTGTATTTTCATCAATAATATACTTAAGAATATTAGATAACATGTTTCAAAAAACTATAAATTCCCACTAGCATAATCGGTTGAGGATGAGCCTTGTTAGCAAGGCAATCCAAGATCAAACCTCACGGGGGGTGATTATGCCCTATGCTATTGAGAGGAGACATGCTAAAAAAAATCCAGTCAACTTAGCGATGGTGTGGCCCAGGCTGGGTGCGATCCCCGAGTGACTTTGACAGATAAGATGCCCCCGGGTCGCGGCTCCTCAAGCGACAAGTTAAGCCTGGAGGATCACAGACAACATGACAAACAAAACAAAAAACATGTTTCAAACAATCTATTAATTCATATATGTTTAATATTCTATAGGCAAAAACAATGAAAAAAATATCAATGGCGTTCTAAGAAAAGAAAAATTATAAAACATGTAAATTATGATGAATTGGTCCTTAGCTCATCTAGAGTGTTGTTGGAGGTTAATGAAAGTGGGGCATTTTTTTACAAAAATATGAGGGATCTAGTGGAACAAACATATAGACTTACTTTCCACTTACAATACAAAAATCAATCCAACATTTCTAAGAACCAAAGCATATCTAAACTACAAGAAGCATTTCCAGAGAAATGGTCAATGAGACATGTCAAACTTGCAATAAAAAAAACATACAACAACAAAAAAGAATCATTCAAAAGGTAATATTCCTAATTAGAATGATTTTTTGGAACTATATGTATATATTTACTACAAAGAATTCATTTATTAATCCTGATGATGAACCACGGAGAATGGTTCGAAACGTTGATACATAAAACAAGTAAAATGCGATGAATCCAGAATAGAGAACCACACAAAATGAAAATCGCAGAGGTCTCAAATCTATTATTAATATAAAAATAGTTTATTAATTTTTTCAGGAAGATTATGAAAATACGAAATGATCAACAAGTTAATATGCGAAACATGTCAATAGGAATGTCCAAAAAAGTGTACAAAAAGATGGTCAAAGAAATGGACATAATTGCATCACAGGAGGAGCCATCTTAACAACAACGTGCTTCAAATTTATGTAATCATGATTGAATTTGTACATATAAAAAAAATATTTTAGCATTAAATATTAATTTTCAAGTATTTTCTTGCAGAAAATAAAACAAAATGGAACTCAATCAGCACATAAAATAGGACAACAAGAAAGAAAAAGGTTGATTTCAAAGTTTGTGAGTAATTGTTAATATTTCCTTACAACAACTCAAGGTTTCATTTTTATATATTTTAAGTTGTTTTACACCAACCATCCTTGAATGTCTTCAAATAGGTGCTAACATACAAACAAGAGTCATTAGAAGAATTGATTGACATTGGTTTAAATATGGGTTGTGAGTATGTGTTGGCATATCAAAAATTAATTGTGGAATTTGTAAGTATCTATGTTGTTTTACTTCTTTGAGTTTATAATTAATAAAACAAAAAAATCCTTTATATTAAATCTATGATTTATAATTGGGTTTAAAACATGCAGGAAATAAACTATGGAACTAGGCCATCAAAAGACTTGTTGCAACAAGGAATGAGACTTGGTTTTGAAACCATGTGCAAAGTTTATGAGTCACTTCTTGCTATGATATATTTATATTCAATTTACATTAATGTTTATTATTTATTTTAATTTTCATTATTCTCAGCAATGTAGATACACTCATTACATTGATTTTTGTATTTATATATGGAACAAGATAAAGAACATGAAAAGAACCAATGCAATCAACAAAAAAATTCCTCCAAATAACCCAATTCATGGAAGTAGCTCGAACATTGATAACCGTTCCAACGAAGAATGATGATTTATTTGGATATCAATGCAACTTGTTGTATTTTTTGAAATAATTGTCTTTGAAAACTAGACTTTTTGTTTAATGTAATGGACATGGTGCCCCAATTGAAAGACAAGCGGTTATCAATAACAATCTCATTTTGTATGACAAAGAGCCTCTTATTGATATATAATAAAATAGATTTTAATTTATTCTATTGTGTTATCCAATGTCGCTGTGAAATATGATAATATAACAAATTAATCCAAACATCATATACAAATGCACTAATAAAATTTTAATTTTTATGAATATTTTTATAAGATATATGTTGGTTTTTCTCTTAATTGCGAATTTAAAAAATTACAATAAATGTGTTGTCACAAGTTGATGTTTCCTAAAAAGAGAAAATCTCATACAAAAAGCCAATGTGTACATAACATAAAAATTCACCAATGCGTTATGTTATATAATTTAATCACTATGATGACATATTTTTGCATAAATGGTGCCTTTTCAGAAAATGACAACATCAGGGTGTTTATTTCTTCAAGCACTGGCATTGTAATTCTTAACGCACCACTGCTTTCATAGAACTAACACCCCGGTCCTACAAAATATTATTTCTAGCCCCAGTACATTATGAAAACTAACAACACCTGTCCTTTTATATAACTAATGCACTAGTGTGTTTATACAATATGCATCAACATTGCAAGTTTAAACAAAAATACCAGCACTGCAATTATTTTTTGTGTGCCCCGTCATTGTTCCTTATAAGAATTCTTGTGGCCTTTTTTATGTATTAGCATCGGTGTGGTATAGGTGTTCCTTGAATTCAATGCCTCAGTGATTTTAGTTATGTATGTGGCCTAGTACATTTATATATGTAGTGCACCGGTGCTACAGCGTGTTCAATAAAGCACATCACAAAAAAAGAACTTCTAAAACCTTCGGTCACTCAGATTTTTTCAGTTGTGATGGAGTTCCATTCTAATCTCTGCTAAAACATCCGCTATCACAAACGGATGTTTTAGTGGATTTTTTTTACAATTGTTTCCAATTTTGTAACACTTAAAACCTTTGTTATAACCTTTGTTAGAAGGTCTTTTCCTTGTAGTTCATATAGAAGGAGATGTAGAAAAGGTAGCTAGGAATATTAATGGTTCAAGGTATGAAATATAGGATGAGATTGACACTTTGTCCCCAAGGATTGTTGAGGATTATTATCAAGATAATTTAAAATGTGAAGGAAAAGTAGCTACAAAACAAAGTCAGAAAAGTAGAGAAAGGAGTCTAGCAATGGGAAGAAGATAGAAAAACAACAGAGGAAGATTCCAATATTATATCAAAGAAGGGAGTGGTTCAAGTTATTCAAGTTAGTCAGCCAATGGAAATGATTTTAAAGGAAGAATATATCATTTCATAGGTAGATGAAGAGATAAATATTACCAAGTTAAGTGCTATAGGTGCAACAAGTTGGGATATATGTCACGAGATTGTTCAAAAAATAGTTCTACAACGCAAAAGAGTACACATGTAGTGCAAAGAGATGAGGAAAGTGTGAATTATACCATATGAGAAGAGTCTTCAGAAGTAGGAGAATCATTTTTGATGAGAAAATTCCTACTCGAGGAAGTAAAAGGAACCCACTCAAAGAGAGAGTTTGTTCAGGATTGTATGCAAATCAAGAGGTAAGTGTGATAGTGGTATTAATGATAATTTGTTATGCACATAAATGGTGGAAAAGATAGGATTGAAAAATTTTACACGTCATACACCATACAAAGTGTCTTGGTTGTAGAAAGAACAAATTATGGTTAATGAATAGTGTAAACTAGAATTCCAAATTGTAAATTACAAGGATGAAGTGTTGTGTGACATAATGCCCATGCCATAATAAAGTCATGTGTGATGGGAGAAGAAACACATTATTTTTAGAAATATGGTGAAATATAAACACTTTTATCTTTGAAGGATGAAGGTGTAGAAGAAGAAATTAGTCGTAAAGTGTTGCTTATCAGTGGAAAGGAATTGCTACAAGAAGTCAAAAATGTGGAGGTAAAGTTTGATCTAGTTTCTAACACAAATGTTGGGCATGGAATCCCCCCAAGGCATGTTTTGGGGCTTAATGCCCAATTTTTGACCAAATCTTGTTGTAAAAGCTCTGCGAATTGCGGGCGCGGGGTGTGAAAGTATGATAGAGTCATAGGGTTGTCTGCCCTAGTTTTGTAACGTAATGTCCGCTGCATAGACCTACCCATGGTCTGCGGACCATGGGATTGTATAAATAGAGTGAGGCTCTAAGTGTAAAATATAACTAATAATGAAGAGAGATGAGAGGAGGAGAAGTCTAAGTGATTGAGTAGAACTTTAAAGTGTGTCTGTGGGTCATAGAGTAGGAGAAAGCTCTGTAGTTGTGTGCGCAGAGGCCTAGTAGTCCGTAGCTGAGTGCGCAAACCCCTGCAACTGAGTGCACAGGGCAGATCGAGTCTGTAATCATTGGAAGAATCAATAAAGATAAGTTTTTCTATAATTTTGTGTATCTTTCTTTGGTTTAATGCATGATTGAATATAATTTACGAGGATATTGTTTATTTACTGCACGAACCTGTATGAATGTTTTATATTGTTAAGTATAACTTGAGACATTTAAATAGGTGAAGGTGCTTAATTGATATTGGAAGATAAATAATATCTCGAGTAATATTGCAAAACGCGGCACAGACCCCTGGTTAGGGTTGCACGAAGGCAGGGTATCAGGATACGAGGAACGGAAGGTGTGTGAAGCCACTTGTGCGCGGGGACAAACAATGGACCAGTCAAACTCATCAAACATCTCCAAGGTGTGGAAACTTGGTTCTAGCACCCTCCCATACTACTTCGGGTGATACCTCAGTCCGCGATCCACGAACTGTTGCCAAAAGGGCCAATAGTACCAGGATTTGTTTGGTTAATTAACTCTGAACCTAGGTAGGCCCTAACAAGCCAACAAATGGTTCTGTTGTCGGTACCTCGATTTGCATAGAGATGTCTGATGTTGTATCACTGGAATCTGACAAAGAAAGGAATTGAAGAGTGGTTGGACAGAAATATTCATGAGTTCGCGGCGCAGGAAAATAGGAATCCGCAATTGTCAAAGGAAGAGTGGTTAGATTGCTACTTGTATATAGAGATCCATGAAATTTTCTTTGCATCCTTCCCTACTGAGTTGTACGAGTGGATCGCAAAGCTAGCAAATAGCTAAGAAAGGTGTAAACTTAACAAACCTATTGGGTGGACTCCAGAATTGCTGTGTAGACTGGAAGCATTAGAAGATCCGATCGCATGCACTATTGATCACTGGCTCAATCGAATCATAGGAGGATTCATTACCGAATTCACAGTAGATACTTTAGTCAGCTATAGCAAGGTAGAACAATGCTTCCTCAAGGGACCGCAAGGTAAGTACGTTAAATCTTTGAACACTTGGATTAAAATGCTACTGTGTGAAAAGTGGGTTATGAGAATAAATTGATGTTTGGGGCTACGCGAAGTGGGAAAATCTACAGAAAGAAAGGTAGCATAGAACTAGAGACTAGCCCCTTGATGTCGCCTCCGTGAGGAGGCGAAGAAGAGCTCACGAAGGTGTCACCAATAAGTGTGATCAAACTGATAAGGCAGAGAATTCCACACATGCGACCCCCACCCACACCACCACTAGTTTCACCATCTTCACCCCCGACTTCACCCATCTCACCTCCACCACCACCGCAAAGCAGTATGGCTAGCACAATAAAGCTACCAGTGTTCAAGGGAGTAGGGAATGAAGATCCAAACCAATTTTGGTTTGTGGTAGAAGTTGTATGGGAAGAATAGGGTGTCACAGATGATAATATAAAGAAGGCAACGTTGGTCAGTGCTCTGTAGGATCATGCGCTAACCTAGTACATTAAGCATTCCAATGAAAATCTAAATGTAGGGATAGTGGATATCCAAGTTGCACTAAACAAGGAATTTAGCAGGCCAAAATCGAAGGCACAACGGATCATTGGATTCAAGGAAAACACAATGCTACTAGGTGAAACCCCGTGGGAGTTGGATTAAAGACTGAAGTGCACAATTTGCGAAGTGAACATGACATTAATAGATGGGAAATACCGCGAATGGTTTGTAGCATCGTTAATGCCGCATCTACGGAACACGATGTCACAGTAAAGGCTAACCACTCAAGCTGAGTCTTTGGAGGTCGCAATGAGATTGCACGAGACACCGATACAAGATCCTAACCTGGAAGTCCAGCAAATTCATGCGCAGTTGAAAAACTTGTGCCTTAAGATGCAGAGTTTGAAACAAGACAAGACAGCTTGTCTAGAAGTGCATGACGAGGTATGGTGCGTAAAGTGCAAGGGATAGGGGCACGGCAAGGACCACTGCCTGGTGTTCGCGAATTACCTTGTGGGAGTAGGACCAATGCCATTGAGACCGGAGGCACAAGTAGGACCAAGTGCGGCACCTATGTTATGGTGTGTGATTTGTCAGATAGGAGGAAAGCATGCTACAGATAACTGCCATCTATTACAGAAGTATATACAGAATTCCTAGCAGTTGTTTTGTAATTTCTCCAGGTCAATAGGCCATGATGAGCACACCTGTAGAAGTTATGAACTGATGATGGAACAGACTCCTACCTACAAAATCTAGGCCAAAACACAGCCTCTCGATCAAAACGCAAGAATGGCGTGCACTAGATTTCAGGGGCGCGGATGAGGCCAAGTTGGAATTGGACCAAGAAGAGGTCGTGAACAGCTGATATGTTACAATTGCAGAGGGCCACGACACTATGCCCGCGATTGTATGAATCCAACGCAACCATCATGCTTGTATTGTACATTGTTCGATCATGAGATAGAGGACTATCCAACACTAATAGTGAGGTTGCATGATAAAGGAGCACTCCAACCTCCCTTGACTCATAACCTACAAATGATGAGGTCTGAGCTGTGCGAGTTAGACCCTAATATAAATATTTTGCTCTGGAGTGGTATTACAACAAGGGATGACAAAGGAAAGCAGCCTGAAGAAAGTACCTGGGTTCGCAAGGCTCCAAAAAAGGAACCAAAATTTGATTTGGAGCATGCTAAGGAATCCTTCATGGAAGCTAAGAGGAGCTTCATGGATACCTCCACTTCAGGAAGTAAAGACAGACTAGAGCTGTAAATGGACCCATCGATGCTCACTACGTTCTTAGAGACATGCATGAAGCTAGTGTGTGACAACAAGGCTATAAAGGGGCTACAAGAACTCATAACTAGATGTGCTAGGACCATGCAAGGAGAACCAAGCGTAGTCTGGAAGCTCGAGAAGTACACGACATGAATAGGAAGGGAGATGAGATTGACCACGCAGATCAAGGAATATTAGATGGATCAAGTGATTCTGGATCTAGGATCGGACGCGAACATCCTGCCAAAATAGACATGGGAGTGCATGGGCAGGCCTGCGTTACAATGGTCTCCTATTCAACTATGAATGGCAAAACAACAAAATATCCTACCTATGGGGAGACTACAGGGAATCATAGTAGATATCAAAGGAGCAAGCGCAGTAGTAGATTTCAAAGTGATAGAGATTGTTGATGACAACAATCCCTAACCCGTGCTACTGGGAATAGAATGGGCCACCGACATGAATGGAGTGATAAATCCAAAGAAGCGCAAGATGATTTTTGAGAAAAAGTCACTACGCGTAGTGGCACCTTTATACCCTGTGGAAGGGTCACGCTACATAGAGCCTGTGCGCGACTATGACAACAATGATGATCTAGACTGCATCTACAAGATAACTGCATGCGAGCAAGACTAGGTAAATCCAACCGCATATGGTTGAATCTCATGGGAGCGTGAAAGATCTTGTACATCAGATTCTGACGAAGAGATAGAACAATGGCAGAACCGATTACACGAGGTAACCACGCTCAACTGTAACATGATGATGAGATCGTTGCATTTTGTAACAACAGAGAGAAGAGATCTGACTATGTACGACGGGTTAGGTGAAGTGGAGTTCCTGAACAAATTTGAAAGAAAAGTGCCGGAACAACAGCGTTTCGACGCTCTGAAAGGGGTACTGTGCACTACACTCGCAAGGTGGTGGGGTACGCAACAGAAGAGTTTTGAGGACTGGCGCAACTGCCGAAGGATGATATGCCTACGATTTGGGAAGCCTCAGATGCGATTGAAAGAAAAGTACAACAGATGGGATGATCCACATGCACACCTCACAAAATGGACAAAGGTCTATGGGGAAGAGCCACAACCTGAGTGGATGCACCTGTTTTGTCATACCCTAGATATTATATCCATGAATTGGTATATAGAGACGAAGCTCCACCATGGCACTAACAAATGGGATATCCTATGTGAAGGATTCCTATTAACCTTCATGTTTGAGGATCGTTGGTGGGATACTGTAGATGATGCGCTACAAGTAGTAAAAGCACCTATCTTTAAAATACTCCAAGAGCGAATGGAAGTGCTTTAGCTAGAATGGGCGACCTAGCTGAGCTGTGCGCTGGAGTGTTACAACGTAAACATTGAAGAAGACAACGAAGATCCACGAAAAGTTAGCATTCCAGAAACTGAAGGCTATCGCGAGGTTCAAGGACCATTGTTTGAAGACCGTGAAATTATCGCGCTGGTAAAAACGAAGCAAGTGAACATTAGTATGGAGGCTGAACCAAAGTATGCAACGCTTAGCAACTACTGGGATGGTGTTGCGGTGGATAAGGTTGTTGAGTTACTCGTGAGTACCAAGACTTATTCCCAACCAAGATTACGAACTTAAGGGGATCGTGGGTGATTTAGGGATGATGAAGATCACCCTAAAACCTAATGTGAAGCTAGTTAAGCAGAGGCCTTACCACTTGAATCCAAAGTACAAGGAAAAGGTCCGCGTAGAATTAGACAAAATGCTCGCAGCTGGAATTATTGAGCCGGTGGAAGAATCTGACTAGGTAAGCCCTATGGTAGTATAAGAGAAGAAGCAGAAGGGTGAGATAAGAATATGCATGGACCTTAGGAAATTGAATGATGCTTGTGTGCATGAACTGTTCCCGACCCCATTCACCAATGAAGTATTGGAAAATGGTGGCAAACAAGAAGCATATTCTTTCACGGACGGGTTCTCAGGGTACCACCAGATCAAAATCGCACCAAAAGACAGGAGCAAGACCACCTTCATGACTGAGTGGGGCTGATTTCAATACAACGTTATGCCATTTGGGTTAAAGAACGCACTAGCCATCTTTTCACGCATAGTTGTTGCCACATTCAAAGAATATATCCACAAATTCCTGGAGGTCTATCTGGATGATTGGACTGTATTTGGATTGGTTAAGCATCACGTAGAAAGATTACGCCTAATGTTGTATACTTGCTAATGACACCAAATCACGCTGAACCTTTAAAAGTGTACGTTCCTCTTTCCCTTTAGGAAATTGTTGGGACATGTGATCTGCAAACAGGGACTGTTGGATTGTGTTATATTCTTTCCACATAGTTAATAGGGGGTTTTAGGGGTACCTGTAACCCCACTTTATGGGGTCCGGGGCAACGCCCCAGAAAATTTTGGTTTTGGACCCTATGTTAGGTTGGGCAGACCCACCTATGGTTTTGTGCATGATTTTCGCACATGTTTTTTGGACGCGATGGTTTTTCGGTCCATGG
>APFE030113394.1:235453-254575 GCA_000404065.3 Pinus taeda | reverse complement strand
AAAAGGAAATTGCGTATCTGTCTTAAGATCTTTTGTTGACTGATTTTTTTTGTTGATAAGGTGTTCTGGTTTAGTTTACTGTTATTGTGGATCTGGTTATCTGGGTGACTTACTGGTACTTGATGATCATTTGATGTTTATGGATCCAGTTTGAAAATTTATGAAAAGTGGTCCTTGAAAGAAAAGAAGTAGGGGGTTGTAGCTCCCTTCCAGGAGAGACTGGAAAACGAGAGAGAGTTGTAGCTCTCTGCAGGTTGCAGCCTGCGTACTGGTAAAGGACTGCACCAGTACAAGACCATTGTAAAAGGAGTTTCTAATTTGAAAGAAGATAGAGACATATTGCAGCAGGTGGTTTTCACCCACATTGGGTTTCCACCTTATATCTGGTGTTCTTTGATGTGACTGTCTGTTTTCTTGTTCATGCTCATTATTTTTATGGTACTGATATACAAAAATAATTCAAAGTGTAAATAAGGAAGATTTGTTAAAAGAACTAGATAATATTGATTCACCCCCCTCTCAGTATTATTTTCAACAAACTATTGGGATTCTAAGGTCCCAATCATCTCTGTTCACATTGCATACCTTAGTCAGTGCATTCTCCAAAATCTTATTAAATGATTCTACTATTCTATTTTCTTGAGGATGATAAGGGGTTATTTTTTTATGATAACATTGGAATTCCTCAGTCAATGCTTCAATAGTTTTATTCAGGAAATGAGAAACTTGATCACTCATCTAAATATTTGGACATCCAAATCTAGACAATATATTCTCAAAAATAAAATTTGCAGTAGTCTCTGCAGTACAGTCCCTTAATGGTTGTGCTTTGGGCCATCTTGTCAAGTAATCAGTTTCCTTAATTATGTACCTCACACTAGTCCTCTTTCCAGGTGGGTTGATGGGTCCAACAAAATCAGTAGCCTACTTATCAAAGGCTTGTAATGTAACTTATTGTACTAATGGGATCTCATCTCTTCTTGAAGGTTTTCTTGTTCTTTGACACATATCACATACTCTGTAATATTCCTTTGCATCTTTGTGTAGTGTAGGCCACCACAACCTTGCTCTGAAAATATTCTGCATGACAGATTTTCTTGCATAGTGTCCACCAGTTGCACCACCAGGAGCTTTGTTGGGACGAGAAAAAGGTATGATTTCTCTTCACGTAATGTTTCATTTATTGATCATCCTTATAACATTATCTCTGTTTATAGAATAAAATGAGGAAAATATTAGTCAAAGTTGGAAGAAACTATTCAGCGATAGAATAGGCAAATTTAGTACGAAAAATTGATTCTTTGCTATCTTTGTATGCAGAGATGCAATTGGGCAAAAGCTGTTGAGTTGGCAGGTGAACACGAGGCCATAAAAGGGAAAGGCCACAACATCTGGGGAAAACAAGCAAGTGGAAGTTCAGATCGAGCACTCGTGTTTTATCATATAATCAGATTTTATATTGCGAAATCCTTAGGATCTCCTGACCATGAGTATTCATTGTTATCCAAGTTTCCCTTTTATGTTATATAAGGCTAAAAGGCAACTAGATGAAAGTTCAGACTTTTGATATGTAATTATTCTCTTTGAATTAAAAACGTTGTTGATTCAGTGACTCTATCAGCTGTTACTTTGAAGTTAATGAAAGAAGGTTGCGCTTGATACAGTTCCGTATTCTGAGTTTTTATTAAGCAGAGGCTTCTGGTGACTCTCAGCCTAGTCAAAAGGAGTTATACTACTCCTTTTTGTTATAGTTTACATTCAGTCCTTGTATTTGATTTAATGTTTAGTTCTTTTTCTTATCTTGAAGATGGGTGACATTGATCTATACTATTGTTCACTTAGCTGTATACTGAAATTGTGAGATAGACTTAAGTACGTGCTTTGATTGGAATGAGTGAATGTATGGTTGATTGCTGTTTAGATTGAATGAATGTTATCATAGATCTTGAGAGACAAGATTGAGTGACTTCTACAGATTGCAATATAGAATGATTATCATTTAGGAATCTTCTATAACTATTGTTGTTCACTTATTGATTGTTATTCAGTTGCCGATTGTTGTTTCTATTTAATAATGCAGATCAATTTGAGTGTTAGTGTTATTCGATAATCATAGTTGCTTTAATTGGTTAAAGTGTGATTAGTCTCAAGCTTATTTGAGTAATTCTCCGTGTAATTCTCATTTGCACTCAAGCTCCAATAAGTTTCAGAACAAGTTGTATAGAATTACATAGGGTGTTGTGAGAATTCCTTTCATAGATAGTTTCTTTGCAAAGTTGTGTGAATTGGATTGAAGAATTGGACTTTAATGATTGAAACGATTCACCATTAGATTACCTCTAACTTCACTACACATACTGTGTTGGCATTCTTGAAATAGAAAGATGTACCTCGGGTTGATAACTAATGTAGGGATTAAGATTGCCTATAAAAAGACATCTTAGTGAACCAACATTTTGGGGCCATTATCGGGGAGAGTGTTAAAAGTTATTAATTCTATTCCTTTTCTAGGAGAGAAATGGGTTTTAAAAATGGAAGGTAAGAACCTACGTACCTAGCAAGTAAAGTTCTTGCTTACTTTCCTGCTTTACAAAGAAATTTTAGAGGTTAAATAGGAATTTGTTTTATGAATGACTAGAAATAAAAAGATAGAGAAAGAACAGAATCCTCTACCAAAATCAACAAAACCCAAAGGATCGGTGAACCTTGGGAGAATGACCTTTGTAGACAAAATCATAAGAAGAGTAGAGTCTCAAGCATCAGTAGGATTCCAGGCTATACCTGGAAAAAGTTCTACTTCCATCCCTCAAGTAGCAGACCCACCATCTGCGGCTCATGCTGAGATTCAAAGCCAATTAAGAGGATCGAAATAGAGTTTTCAAGCTACAATAATCGTACCCTATGATCCTCTACAGGAGGGAAAATCCTATAAATTACAAGAAGGAAAAGGAGAAACTAGTGGGGCTCCTGAAGAAGAACCACAATTGTCTGAACAAGGATCACCTAAGATTCCAGACCTAGGGAGTGTTGTAAAACTGGCTCAGGTTGCTAATTCTCTGTCTATTACAGAAGCACCCCTCGAAATCCCTGAAGATTATTGGCATATCTTTGATCAAATGCTATAATAGCCACCCGAAGTTCAAACCTTGACATTAGAATACCCCATAGTTGACCAGGTGGCCAATGCCCCTATGAAGGCTATTCCTCTACAGAAGATGCCAACCTTTCATGGGATGATCACAGAGGATCCTGATGCTTTCCTATTTGAGTTTGATGTCCTCTATAGAGGGTATGACTATACCACTGACCCCCAAAATCTAAAATTATTCCCTTCCACTTTGAAAGGGGCAGCTTTAAGATGGTTTATGGGTCTAGGTGGGCAAATCATCAATTCTTGGGATGAGATGAAAACCTCCTTCCTTAAAAGATACCATGACTTTTGTAAAACTAGGGAACTGAAAGATGAGATTTTCAAGATGATTGCAAAAGATAACGAAACACTAGAAGAATATGTAGAATGATTTAATTATAATTTGCAGAGATCTCCACACATTACACTACAAAAAGAAGTCCTAAGGGCTATTTTGATTAAAGGAATGAAAGAAGAATGGATAAAAATTCTAAACTTAATGGGAAAAGGGGATATTTCTTCGGAAGAATATGATGAAACCATTCGTTTGTGTTTCAGGTGTTCGTAAGGAAGCGCATGTACAGGAGCAGCTAGCCGAGATCTAATAAGCAGAGGAAGTAAACCACATAGTGGAGGTATAATGTGGATGGATATTGGCAACCTCCTGGAAGATTTAAGACATATATCTTGGGCACTCTTACAACACAGTTGGATGTTCTACAAGCTAAACAAAATCAAGCTTTAGAAGAACAAAATTTGGCCATCTTCTGCCCACGTTGTCAAAAGAACCACAACCAATAGGAATGCCCATTGGACATGGTTCAGACGTGTGCCATTTGTACTAAAGACCATGATACTAAACAATGTCCATCATCACCTGGGCTGAAAGCGGTATTCAAAGAAGTAGATGAGGAAACAAAACTGGTATATTTTATGAACCAGTGTCGATAATGGCAAGCCAAACCTACAAGTATGTCACAAGACACATCCCAATTTTTTCCTTCATCGCAGTTTAACCAACAACAGAACCTTGAGGCAGCCTGGCAAGGCCAATCACCCTACCCAAACTAGCAAAGTGCACCATTCCCTATGACATCCTGGCCAACACAATCTTTCTTGGGAAATGGCTGGCCAAATTCTCTTTTTACTCTTGTCTAGAAAGGCAATCCCTATCAATCCCAGTGGCTTGCATTCGCCTCTCAAAACTCGAATTGGTCTACAAACTGGCAGCAACCTCTAGGGATATCCAATATACCTACGGGAATAGGCCCCTAGTGTTAGACTGCATTGTAAGCTCTTTATACATTACAATAGAATTCTCAACCTCTTCTACGGCCACAATTACGAGCTCAGCCAAACCTGAATCCTAATAATAGGCCAGTCTAGTTGGTATAGGTTATTGAAAATCTAGAATATGAGATTGAGCAGAAAGAATCTAATGAGCTCAGATTGAGGTTAGGTCGGGTCATAACCCCTGAGGAAAACAGGGACCAACCTTCAATTGAAATTGTAATTCCACATATACATATTCCATCAACTGTACATGTTCCACCACTTGTAAATAATACTGAATCAAAGCAAGGGGAAGAAACATATCAACATGATGACCCTGAAAAACTTATGGTCACTTCTCCTCCGTTCCCCGAAAGGCTAGTGATACCTAAACTGATCACTTATCCTAATTTTGATCTTGTAGCAGAACTAAAAAAATTGTGTATTAAGATTCCTCTCCTTCAGGCTATTCAAGACATTCCCATCTATGCCAAAACCATCAAAGAATTATGTGTAAAAAGGCTTGTGAGGAAGGTAAAAACTTCACCCACTATTCATGTCGTAGGAACCTTATCTGATTTACTCTTCGGAGAGGAAACTCCTATAAAATACGAAGACCCTAGAAATCCCATAGTAAGAGTCTAGATATATGGTCGCTCTTTTCAAAACACACTAGTTGATCTAGGAGTTGCCATAAACATATTAACAACATAAACTTGTCAAGCACTTGGTATTATAGCCTTAGAACCAACCACCACTTTATTAGAGCTTGTTGATGGGTCGGTGGTAAGACCAGAAGGGTCTTTACAAGATATTACAGTTTCTGTTGACTCATGGGAATATCCAGTAGACTTCTTGGTTATAAACCTAAGGAATACGTTGGATGGACATCCTTTGATTTTGGGGCGACCTTGGCTGGCAACAACTGATGCATATATTGGTTGCCAAGAAGGCATCATGACTATCACAAAGGGAAATGCTGTAAAACATTTGGTGTTATACCCTCCTGCCAGGCCAAGTTTGCCCATTGTAAAAATATGTAAGTAGCCACCAACGTACCTGGAAGAGAGCATTTGTTGACCCCTCACAGTAGCGGAAGTGCTAGAATTTAAAAATCAAACTGAAGATGATGTTATCAACAATTTTATAAATCAGCCAACCAATATGGAGTGTTAGATGCTGAAAGCAATTCTTGATAACGAAGCCATGGAAGATCCCCTGAAGGACACAAATGACCAGTATATTCAGACAACTGCTGTTCAGAATAGCAAACTAGTTGAGATCGAACCAGGAAAAGTTCTAAATTTCAATGCTAATCTAGAGAGCGAATAGTAGAAAAAGCTTATCCAGGTATTGCAAAAAAATAAAGGGGCTTTTGCTTGGGATTATCCCGATATGAAAGGGATAGATCTGTAGTTATGTACACATCATATTTATACAGAGAAGGATGCACGACCCATACGACAGCCTCAACGGAGGTTGAATCCTCACCTCAAAGATATTGTGAAAGAGGAATTACAAAAGCTATTGGATGTAAACTTTATTTATCCTATCTCAGATAGTAAATGGGTCTCCCCTTTGGTGGTCATCCCCAAGATAAACAGGAAATGGCGTATTTGTGTAGAATATCAAGAACTAAATAAGGCAACATAGAAATACCATTTTCGCCTCCCATTCATTAATCAGGTCCTCGATATGTTGGCAGGGAAGCAGTTCTTCTCCTTTCTAGACAGCTTCAGTGGGTACAATCAAATTCATATTGCCCTTGAAGACCAAGACAAAACGACCTTCACCTATCCCTGGGGCACATTCACATACAAAGTATTACCATTTGGCTTATGCAATGCCTCGACCACATTTCAGAGAGCTATACTAAGCATCTTTGCTGATCTAATAAATGAAGGACTAGAGGTATATATGGATGATTTTACTCCATATGGGGATGATTTTGATCAAGCATTACGAATGCTAGAAAAAGTCTTAGAATGATGCATCGCTACCAGGTTATGTTTAAGAAATGTCAAGTATCACATGATGATGACCGAGGGTGTGATCCTAGGGCATTACATATCTACAGCAGGAATATAGGTAGACCCAGCAAAAATACAGGCAATTCTTTTACTGCCTACCCCCTGCACCCAAACAGAGGTATGTAGTTCCCTAGGATATGCAGGCTATTATCGCAGATTTATCAAGAATTTTTCGCAAATTGTTGCACCCTTATACGCTCTAACTGGAAACATTGATTTTAGGTTGTTTGACAAATGTGAAATAGCTTTTACAGGATTAAAGAAACTAGTCTCAACAGCACTAGTATTACGTGGACCAAACTAGGAGCTTCCTTTTCATATTTCCATGTATGCATCATATGTAGCCATAGCTGCTGTCCTCAGCCAAGAGGAGGACAAAAAATATTATGCTATATATTACATTAGCAAAAATCTCACCCTTGCAGAACTCAATTACACAGTGACAGAAAAAGAATTCTTAGTAGTTATTTATGCAATAAACAAATATAGACACTATATAACTGGCTACCAAGTCTTTATGTACATTGATCACTTTGCCATTAGATATCTAGCTAATAAACCAATCACAAATGGTAGAGTAACACGATGGTTATTGCTTTTGCAGGAGTTCAATATTACCATTAAAGATCGTCCAGGAAAGGAGAATAATGTTGCTGATTTTCTATCTCGAATTCCAAAGGTTAGTGATCCACTGGCAGTAGATGACCAATTCTTGGATGAGCACGTATTTGCTATGATGGTTAAGACACCATGGTACGCACATGTGGAAAATTATCTAGCAGTAGGAAAGCTACCCAAACATTTAACAACAAGGGAAAGAAAATTGATTGTTCAGCGTAGCACCCATTCTGTTGGATAGGTGGACATCTTTTTCATATGGGGGCCGACATGTGGATACGCAGATGTATCCACAAGGATGAGATCCATGGCATCCTAAAGGCTTGCCATGAGGAAGCCTGTGGGGGACATTTTGCAGACCGAAGAACACGACATAAGGTATTACAAATGGACTATTACTAGCCCACTATTTTTAAGGATGCTAAAAAATATGCCCAGGCTTGCGACAATTGCCAAAGGATGGGCTGGCCTGGTCAATCTGATGAAATACCTCTGGGCCACAATTTTTCATAGAACCCTTCGAGAATTGGGCATTAGACTTCATAGGTCCATTTCATCTTCCTTCCATTCAGAAGGCCTACATATTGGTAGCCACAAATTATATGACAAAATGGGTGGAAGCAGTAGATTTACGAAGACCCACAGAGGAAGCAATGATTAACTTATTTTTTGGGTTATTTGTGTGGTATGGATTACCATGAGAAGTGGTCACAAATGGGGGAAAGAAATTCATAGGTAACAAGATTACTGCCACCCTTAGAAACCATCATATCACACACAGGATCACTTCTTCGTATCGCCTGCAAGCGAACAGGTAGGTAGAAAGCACCAACAAGGTTATAGAAGCAATTTTGACTAAAACAGTCTCAACACATCGAAGAGATTGGGCTACTAGACTGTCAAAGGCCTTATGGGCCTATCATATGACTTGGAGGAATACTACTGGATACTCTCCCTACCAGCTTGTGTTCGGTAAAGAACCAATTTTTCCAATCGAATTTGAAATAAAGACTCTAAGGATGGCCCAGGAAGTGGGTCTGGGTTTAATAGAAGCTCAAACCAAGCATCTTTAGTAGATTAATGAACTAGATGAAGCTTGATTGCTTGCTTTGCAAAAAACTGTAATAATATAGCAACAAAGGGAAAAATGGCATGACAACCTTATCAAGAAGAAAACATTTCAAAAAGGAGATTGGGCACTTTTGTATGATTCCAAGTTCCAAGACTTCCCAAGCCAATTGCAAACAAGATGGATCAGCCCTTGTGAGATTCAAGAAGTGCATAGCAATGGTACTCTTACCTTGACTACCATAGACGGATCTGGCCATTCCTTTAAGGTAAACGGGCATCGAGTGTGCCTCTATCATCAACTACTTACCAAAGAATCTTTCTGCAAGTAGGTACGCAAGGACCCCTCCATGCAAATTCTAGCTATAGGGAATGATAACGCAATAGTTTTTTCTTTAAAAATTTGAAATTGCTTGAAAAATTGTAAATAATGTACATACCTTTGTAGGCATTACCATATAAATATGGATTTTTTTGTTTTTACTATTCAAACAATTGAATGTTTGTCGGTCAATTGATTAAACATCAATTTTTTTTATTTTTTTTCCTATAACTTGTTGTTCAATTGATCAAACATTGTAGCTTTTCTTTGACGTATTATATTGTTCAAACGATTGGACGTTTTCTGTTCAATTGATTGAACATCACATTTTCGTTTGTTCTCATTGTTCAAACAATTGGACATTTGTCGTTCAATTGATTGAACAACACATTTTTCATTTGTCGTTGTTTAAACAATTGGACGTTTGCCATTCAATTAATTGAACAACACATTTTTGATTCTTTTCGTCATTCAAACAATTGGACATTTGTCATTCAATTGATTGAACAACACAATCTTTATTATTTTCGTTGTTCAAACAATTGGACGTTTGCTATTCAATTGATTGAACAACACATTTTTTTCATTTTTCACTGTTCAAACAAGCGAACGTTTGCCATTCAATTGGTGGAACATCACATTTTTCATTTTTTCCATTCAAACAAGCGAACGCTTGCCATTCAATTGATTGAACAACACATTTTCCATTCATTAGTTTTTGTTGTTCAAATTATTGAACAATTGTCGTTCACATGATTGAACGTCACTGTTTTTCTTATTTGTTTTTACTATTCAAACTCTTGAACACTTGCCATTTAATTGATTGAACAACACATTTCTTCTTATTTATTTTCATTTTCTTTGATTTATTTATTTATTTATTTTGCAGAGTGAACCACAAGCTAAATGTTGAATTTTTCTCATTTTTTTCTTAATCATTATACCATGATCTTCTTCTTTTATATTTCAAATAAGTGCCATGTGCATTCATGCATGTTCTAAAGATATATGGTAATAACAATGTCATTATAACTTCTAAAATCCTTTTGTTGGTTATCTTTATTCATCAAGCTAATATGGCGTATCTTTATAATGGCTGTCTGAACATATTTTCTTTTGGGACACATCAGGAAATGATTCATTACCTTTAATCCATGTTGGCTTATGTTTATACTTCTAAATGGATAAAACTCATCGATATAATGTTAAGGCATAAGAGTATAATACTCCCATTGGCATCTTCTTATTTCTTGCACCATCCCTGACTCTTAAGGAGCAAATGAGCCTCCCTTTTTACAAGAAAAATTACAAAAATAAAATAAAAATAAAAAAATGCTTATAATATTGTCCAAAGAGGATAGGGGGCCTCATCATGATCCAACCTACCACGATCACAATAATGTAACAGGTGCCATTCCAATTTGGCTACCACACCAAGGTAATGATCTTCTTGATAAATAATTTGTCAGAAGAATAGGGGGTCTCATCAAGAGCCAACTTGATCATCTCTATTTCACCCTGGTGAGTGGCACTATGGTTATCTGGTCACCATGCCAGCATAGTGGTCTCTTTGTGACAAAAGAAAGAAAGATTAAATTGTGAAAAGGACGCTGGCTCATTTGGGAGGGTTAAAAAGCAACCATGTCGAGGCTATGAATGCTTGCTGGTAGCAGTGGCTCTACTGTGGTATTGAAGTATTATCTTATATTGTCATATGACATCTACCTCTTATCACCTATGACCTTATTTCTAAACAAAAAACTCCGTTTGGGAGAACTTTTACAAGTTGCATAACATCGTGATTTTTATCTATATTTATCATATTCCATATGTCTGCGTATTAAAAGGTAGCCATTAATTATAAACCGTTGATTATGCTGATATGATTAATCCCGCTTATGGTAAAATATTTGACATAATGAATTGATATTGTTGTTTTCATTTTTGGCCAATTCACGTCTCACGGCGCATGTCGCTTAAATGCTTTATTGATTTGTGTGTTGTGTTTTTTTTAGATTGGTTGCCAACATTTATTTCGCATTGGTTATTTTCCTATTTTCTGCGTGCTGAAAGGACATGGACACCCTTATCTCATCAGAGGGGGGGATGACCTACGTATGGATAGCACGTATTCCAGTTATGAATAAATGTGTGATAATCATTTGGATTATCTTCAGAGTACGTTTTCATGATGTGTAGGGATTTGTAATAATTAGCAGAAAATTCTGATTGGTCAAAGAACGAAAACCATCATGGGGGGCATGCGAACATACAATTTTGTGTTAAGTGTGGCTGACAGGATGGACAACTTAACTGAACATGATAATTCTTATCCAAGTAGAGTCATTTCCTTTATAATTCCTGTGATATACTTCGCTATTGTGTTGCATTACAGGGGTAAAACACAGTTGTCTTCAGAATAACCAGACCCAATTGTAGCAACTATGGGAGGAAGAATGATTCGGAGTGATCCTCCAGTATTGATGGTGTTGGATCAAGCCTGCAAAATCCTTGAACGCACTGGCTAGTTACAGTACTTAAACATATTTCAGGGATTCCATGAAGAGCTAACGCTCGAGTTTCTGCAAAATATGTAGAACGGTAGTACATTGGTCTAAGGCATAAGCATGATAGTTTCAGAAGAAGTCCTGGCTGAAGTTACTCAACTTCCAGTGGAAGGGGAAAAATGGGCAGACAAACGCATCCTTTTATACAGTGCAATTGAAGCCTTCCAGGACCCAGGCGAGCGGCTGGTATGAACGGGGAAAGGAATTCATCCTTCGACATTGTAGCAACCATGGAAAGAGCTGATGGTCATCATCCAAAGATATATCACTTGTGATGGCCGACATGTAGTGGTAAAGCCTCAACAACTGAAACTCCTAGCCATTTTAAAGCAAATAATTTCAGTTAATTTACCATGTTATTTAAATTCCCTGTTACATGATATTGCCTAATAGGTAAGGATAGCCAAGGACCCACATAGTGTAGTCAGCCATCATGGGTTAATTAAGTTAATAATCACAAATATATTGGCACAGAAACAATTAACATGGGATAGTATCATAAATCCTACCTTGGATCCATCCCCAAACAATGAGGAAACAGAGCAGTAAGGGCCAAAAACCCTAGGCCCAAAGAAAATATTAAAACGAAAGGACCCCACTGCACCCCTAGAATCAGCTAAGAGAAGATGCTTGGTGAGAGTAAAAGCCTAGCGGCACATTCCAATCCAAGTAGAAGAAGTTGGACCATCTTGCACACCTCCTCTTAGTCCTCAAGACCCTCCGTTGCAAGACTATGAGGAGGAAGTGGCAAGGGTTTCGGGAAGCAAGGAAATGTTTACCGAGGGCAGGGAGTAGCCAGGGAACACTGAAAGACAGAACTATACTCCTGATCAGTTGGTCCCTGTTGACAATTCCAGTCATGAACAAAACTATCCATGCACTGATCCCATAGAAGAGCAAAGAGAGTTAATTCTTGATATGGAAACACCCCTTGAAGCCGAGGAGCACGAAGAAACCCTAGTGGAAAGAAACCCTGAAAGTGAAAACTTGGAGGATGCCAATCAACCAAGTGATATTCTCTTTCCAAAGTCCCCCGTGGACGAGGCCTACCAAGAAGAATACCATGAGAATGATGAATGTTCACGAGATACCATTGCATTGGGATCTCCTGAACACGAAATGAACAATAATTATGAGTTGGAAGAAGAAATCCCGCCAGTAAACGTAGCTCCAACTGGAAACAGTCCTGATGTTAACATAATGTAGCCTGTGCAAGTGGCAGAAGATAATGCAACCCCACATGGGAACCCTAGAGTAGAAGATCCCTACAAAGTTAAACTTAAAAAGGTGCTCAGAAAATACAGATAACAAAAGCAGTTAATCAGGTTGTTGAAATACTTGTTAAAAGAAGCAACCAGGACAAGGAAATTAAAAGCAGAAATGGAGAATGTAGGGACACAAATAGAACAATGTTTTACGAAGGATGCAGAGAGTCAGACAAAGTTTCTTAAGGGTTTCCCAAGAGAAACCCAGACTGAGACTGCTATGAGAGAAGACACTGCCATACAAACAGAGGAGCCCTGTATCTTTTCACAGGGAACTCAAACGACATACCCCACTGCGGACACTGTTTTCTAGACCAAGATTGAAGAAGATATTCAAGATATAATTCCAGAAATAGTTGAAGCTTCTATGCAGATTGACCCTGAGGAGACCCAGGATGTAGAATTCCAAACATATGAAACGCCTCTTTACACCCCCTTGGTTAGAGAAGCCATTATTAGAAAATTAAAGAATGATCTTTTAATAGTTCATCAAGAGCTAGCTTAGCACAACGAGAAGGTGATCCCTTTTCACAAACACCAAGGGCTAAATAAGAAATTCGAGGAACTTACCAGGATGGAGGATGAGACTTTTGCTCAATATAAGGCTGAGCAAAAGAAGGTTGAAAATTTGAGTGGTCAATTGCAGAAAGCCAGAGAACAAATGGAGACTGTTTGTTTTCTTTATTCAGACACTCTATCTTGTCGAGCTCCTACTACTAATTATGCTTTATTTCTTATGGAGAGATATCTCCTGTTAAAGGTTAAGGATGTTAAGGTGGATAAATCAACAGAAATTAAAACCACTCCTGATTTTATTAATTGTTTTAGAGAACACAATGAGAAGATTCAACGCCTCCTTTATGAGCTTTATATGCATAATTTTGTTCTAGAGAGTGACAGGGATAGCCAACCTGCTCCTTTCATAGGAGACATTCAATTTTAGGAATTCCTTTCCTTTGCTGCTAATCAGCTAAAATGGGCCAAGGTTTACAACACATTCAAAAGGCGTGAATATGGCATTGACCTATGGGTCAGAGGAGAACCTACACAACCACTGCTCCTATCTGTCTGGCATAAGCAGTTTATGAAGAAAATGGTGTCATAGGAAAATTGGGGCCAATCCATACTGATATCATTCAGGCCAGAAAGGAATACTTCCAAGATATTAAAGAAGAAGCCTTAGCTACATCCAAGAAAAGATGGGAAGTTTCCAGTAACACTGTGAGGGGCTGGGAGCTGTTCGGATATCGTAACGTCCAAGCTGCCTCTTCCCATGTTTTCAAATATAGCAATATGATTTTAACATTGGGACCAGACTGGATAGGATGCCACTACAGAACCCCAAGCATATGGTGCCCTCCTGATCAATACCGTAGTGATTATAGCTTAAAAGATCATGAGGTAACCCAAGCTTTCATTGTCCTCAAGCAATAGAATGGTTTCAGGAATTACAGGGAAGAAGTATACCCTGCTTATTCCCTCACCTAGTTGCATCTAAACTATACTCTTGCACAAGGACGTGCAACAAGGTAAGCTGGGGAGTATGTTGGGACGAGAAAAAGGTATGATTTCTCTTCACTTAATGTTTCATTTATCGATCATCCTTATAATATTATCTTTTTTTATAGAATAAAACGACGAAAATATCAGTCAAAGTTGGAAGAAACTAGTTAGTGATAGAATAGACGAATTTAGTACGAAAAACTGATTATTTGCTATCTTTGTATGTAGAGATGTGATTGGGAAAATGCTGTTCAATTGGCAGGACAACACGAGGCCATAAAAGGGAAAAGCCACAGAATCTGAGGTAGACAAGGAAGCAGAAGTTCAGATTGAGTGCTCCTGTTTTATCATATAATCATATTTTATATTGCAAAATCCTCAAGATCTCCTAATCCTGAGGATTCATTGCTATCCAAGTTTCCCTTTTATGTTATATAAGGCCGAAAGGCAACTAAATGACAGTTCAAACTTTTGATATGTAATTATTCTCTTTGAAGTAAAAATGTTGTTGATTCAGTGACTCTGTTAGCTGTTACTTTGAAGTTAATGAAAGAAGGTTGCGATTGATATAGTTCCGTATTCTGAGAGGAATTCAGATTTTCCACAGTGTTCATCTTTATATTGGTCGACGTTTTGAGTCTAGACCTAGACTCATCATCAGGACTGAGTCTGGGTCTAGACTCGAAACGTCGACCAATATAAAGATGAACACTGTGGAAAATCCGAATTCCTCTCAGAAACCACACCACAGTAATCTACAATCCAAAATAGTTCCGTATTCTGAGTTTTTATTAAACAAAGGCTTCTGGCGACTCTGGGCCCAGTCACAAGAAGTTCTACTGCTCCTTTGTGTTATAGTTTACATTCAGTCCTTGTATTTGATTTAGTGTTTAGTTCTTTTGCTTATCTTGAAGATTAGTGACATTGATCTATACTGCTGTTCACTTAGCTTTATACTGAAATTGCGAGATAGACTTAAGTATGTGCTTTGATTGGAATGAGTGAATGTATGGTTGGTTGTTGTTCATATTGAATGATTGTTATCATAGATCTTGAGAGACAAGACTGAGTAACTTCTATGGATTGCTGCAATATAAAATGTTTATCATTTAGGAATCTTCTATAGCTATTTTTCTTCACTTACTGATTGTTGTTCAGTTGCCGATTGTTGTTTCTATTTAATAATGTAGATCGATTTGAGTGTTAGTGTCATTCGATAATCATAGTTGCTTTACTTGGTTAAAGTGTGATTAGTCTCAAGCTTATTTGAGTAATTCTCCGTGTAATTCTCATTTGCACTCAAGTTCCAATTGGTTTTGGAACAATTTGTATAGAATTACATAGGGTGTTGTGAGCATTCCTTTCATAGATAGTTTCTTTGCAGAGTTTTGTGAATTGGATTGAAGAATTGGACTTTAATGATTGCAATGATTCACCATTAGATAACCTCTAACTTCACTGCACATACTGTGTTGACATTCTTGAAATAGAAAGACTTACCTCGGGTTGATAACTAATGTAGGGATTAAGGTTGCCATTAAAAAAACATCTTAGTGAACCAACAAGCTTCTGCTAGAACAATTTTCCTTTCATGTTCAAGAACATATCTACGCAGTTTCTCATCAAGTCCCATCTTATATAATTGTCCTTCTATTAATGAAAAGTTAGCTACCTTAACCACTAATCTTTCTTTCGTTGTGTAGTATACTTTGAAGGAGCCATCCACGTGGTTAAAAACTGAATGATATCTACAAAGTGGTCATTTGTAACTCTAATTGCAAATAACTACGCATCAAGGAGATTATTCTCTATGCTAGTTGGTTCTTCCTGCATTCAGTATTCTTGGTTTAAGAATGATTTCAAAGTCATATTCCTAGAATAACAGTAACCATATGAAAATATTTCCTCCTAAGAAAGGATTATTAACCAAATACTTCAATACAAAATGATCTGTAAACATTTTAAAGTGTTATCCCAACAAATAGTGTCTAAACTTATGTAAATCATACACCATGGCTAGGCCTTCCTTTTCTATACTGGTGTAATTATTTTCTTCTTTAGATAACTTTCTACTTGCAAAAGCTATAGGATGATCAATTTCTCCTCTACCAGGTTGTGCCAATACTACTCCCAAAGCTATACAAGAGGCATCCACGTGGACATAGGATTCCTTATTCCAAATAAGGAACAGTAATATAGTCGTAGCTACCATTTTTTCTTTTAATATGTCGAGGATCTTCTGACATTCTTCATTCCACTGAAAAGTTATATCCTTCTTTAACAATTTATCCATAGGCGTAGTGATTTGTGCATACCCATTGATGAGACTGAGGATGAAAGATGGAGAATCGGTGATAGAGCATTTGAACTCATTTAATACAGTGGTAAGTCAGTTATTATCTGTTGATATTAAAATTTTAGATGAAGATAAGTGCATCAATTTGTTGTGTTCTCTACCATATTCGTGGGATAGTCTGGTTATTGCAATAGGTAGCAATGCAACTACCTTGTAGTTTGATGAAATAGTATCATCCTTGCTGACAGAGGAGATGAGATGGAAAAATATGGAGAGCCAGTATTATCCTAGAATAGAAACAAAAATAAGTCATCGAGTGGGAGATCTAAATCTAGAGGGAGATCTAAATCTCCAGGAAAACCTGTAAAAGTGGTGTGCTGAAAATGCAGAAAGGAAGGGCACTACAAAAGGGACTGTAAATCTAGAGCTCCTGACAAACAAAAGGGATCTGAAGATGCTTCTTCTGAAGAGGCAAAAACCACCTCAGATGAAGGTGGAGATGTGTACTTGGATTCTTCAAGTACACGTGTAGATCATGAGGCATGGTCGATTTACTCAAGTGCATCCTTTCACTTCACTCCCCGTAGAGAGTGGTTTTGAAAGTATGATAAATATGATGGTGGTGATGTCTTCTTAGGGGATGATAGGAAGGCTAGAATCGTTGGTCACAGAAAAGTAAAGTTGAAGTTGCAAGGTGGAAGGGTTAGAACACTTCCAAGTGTTCTGCATATTCCTGCATTAGTCAGAAATTTGATTTCTGTAAGCAAGCTAGATGATGCAGGTGTAAAAACAGTGTTCGAGAAGGATACCTGCAAGATGGTTTGAGGAGCATTGGTATTGATACGGGGAGTTCGGACTGGAACTATGTACAAGCTGCAAGGTAGCACTGTTGTTGATGGGTGCAACAATTCTTTGGTTCCTGAAAGTGAAGCAAAAAATCTAGTGGTCACTGGAGAGAAGACCATGTTGTGGCATCAAAGGCTTGGACATATTGGAGAGGAGGGCCTTCGAGTACTTCATGGTAAAGGTATGGTAGAAGGTATGAGTAATAGTTCTTGGGATTTTGATTTCAGTGAAAATTGTGTATATGGGAAGCAGAATCGGGTGAGTTTTCCCTCTGGTGGTAAGAGGGCGAAACAGATATTAGAGCTTGTGCACAGTGTTGTGTTTGGACCTGTGAACGTTCCATCACTGGGTAAGTTTGTGTACTATGTATCATTTATAGATGACTTCTCAAGGAATACATGGATATATTTCCTTAAGAAGAAACCTGAAGTATTTGACAGGTTTAAAGAATTTAAGGCTCTGGTGGAAAACTACACAGAGAAGAAGATAAAGGTGCTGAGGACAGATAATGGTGGAGAGTTTTGTAGTAAGGAATTTGAAGAATTCTGTAAGAAGTGTGGTATAGCACATCAGAAGACTACTCCATATACACCTCAGCAAAATGGAGTTTCAAAAATAATGAACAAGATGTTGATGGAAAGGGCAAGAAGCATGCTCAATGGTGCTGGGTTAGGAGAGGAATTCTGGGTAGAGGCGGTAGAGATAGCATGTTACCTGGTCAACAGATCACCTTAATCAACGTTGGAGGATAAGACTCTGCAACAAGTATGGACTGGTAAGAAACCCTCTCTTTCACCTTTGAGGGTATTTGAATGTGATGCATATATACATATTCCAAAGGAGAAACGAACCAAGTTGGATAGTAAATCTGAAAAGTGCATCTTTATTGGGTATAAGGATGGTTTAAAGGGTTATAAGCTTTGGAGCCCAGCAACAAGGAAGCTTGTGTACATCAGAGATGTGGTGTTCAGAGAGGTGAAAGATGTTATTAAACATAAATTCCAACCAAAGGAACCTAAGAAGATAGAGTTTAAGCTAAAGGAGGAAGAATTAGACTCTACAACAGAGGAGGAATCAAAAGATGAAGAGCCACAAACTCCGGGTGTAAGATGATCAATTTGAGAAAGAAGGCAACCAGAAAGGTATAGTCCATCTACTTTCTATTCAATTTTTTCTTTATTTATTACTAATGATGATCCCAGAACTGTGAAGGAAGCAGTATATTCAGAGGATGGAAAATTCTGGAAAGAGGCCATGGTTGATGAAATGGCATCTTTGCACAAAAATGAGGCTTGGGATCTAGTGGAGTTACCAGCTAGAAGGAAACCCATTGGCAGCAAATGGGTGTTCAAGAAGAAGACAAATGCAGAAGGAAAGGAGGAGAAATACAAAGCTTGGTTGGTAGCAAAAGTTTATTCCCAGGTGTAGGGAATTGATTTTGGTGATATTTTTTCCCTTGTTACCAAGGTAACTTCTATTAGATTACATTTATATGTTACTGTTGCTTTTGATTTTAAGGTAGAATAGATGGATGTGAAGACAACATTTCTTCACAGGGATTTGGAAGAGGAGATCTACATGAAGCAACCTGGAGGCTTTGCAGTGAAGGGTAAGAAAGAACTGGTATGCAAGTTAAAGAAGTCTCTGTATGGGTTAAAACAGTCACCAAGGATGTGGTATCAAAAATTTGATACATTTATATGGGGACTTGGCTTCACTAGAAGCAAAGTAGATCACTGGGTGTATTTTAAATTAATTGGTGATCGTGTTATCTATCTGGTCTTGTATGTGGATGATATGTTGCTAGTTGGAAATGACAAAGAAATTATCCAGGATTTGAAGACCCAATTGTCCTCCAAATTCGACATGAAAGTATTGGTGCTACAAACTATATTTTGGGCATTGAAACTAAAAGAGATCAGGCAAAGAGGGAGCTCTGGTTAAACCAGAGGAAGTATGTCGAGACAATACTATAGAGGTTTAATATGCAGGATAGTAAACCGGTGAAGGTTCCTATTCCTATAGGTGTAAAGCTATTTGCTGAACAGTGTCCCAAGACACAAGAAGAGGAAGAGGATATGCCCCATGTTCCATATGTAAGTGCAGTTGGTAGCCTGATGTATGCAATGGTCTGTACTAGACCAGACATTGCACATGCAGTGGGAGTATTGAGCAAGTTTATGTCAAAACCAGGGAAGGAGCATT